>VZTF01009805.1:135248-277759 GCA_013397755.1 Cnemophilus loriae | reverse complement strand
GGCCGCGCCCCTCCGCCCGCTGCGGCCGCCGCGGCCGCCCCCCCTCCGCCGCCGGCGGGGAGCGCACTTGGGTGTCCGCAGGGCAAAGGAGCGCCGAGGAATGCGGGCGAGGGGCATCTTTCGTCGGTCGGGGGGAAGGAAAAAGCCGCAACTGTTTAGTGAGGTTTTGTTTAGCTTCCTGCAAGTTACCTGCTGCTGATGGCTGATGATTACTTCTCTGTTCAATGTGGATTTTTTCCCCCCTGGATCAGACATCCTGCCATCTGTATATAACGCACACACATATGTATTTTCCCTTGTCCGTGCTGAAGCTAGACATTTTTCTATATATTTGAAAATTGCAGGACACGGAGCATGCTAATGTTTTAATTACACAGTTAGAATGTGCATGGTTTAACAAGAGATGCAGACGAAACTGGTTTTCTGTTGAGGCTCAAAGCTTGAGCTAGTGATTTTTAAAAATTGGTGCATATCTTTTGCAAAAATACACCGTTACTAGCTGTGATCAATTAAGTAGTATAGTAAGGGCACAGATGCATAGAAATGATATCCTGTTTTATAAGCTCAAATGTGTGTAAATAGCAATTACTGTACAAACTGTAGATAACAACTGATTAAATCCTGAATTGGAGCTATTTATATTTACTATTAATATCAACTATGACCCTCAAGTTTATTCACACAAAAATTAGGAAAAGGACAAAGAACAGAAATCATCCTGAAAGACATGTATTGTTAAGGGAAGGTTGGATGCAGCAGTGTTGTGGAGAGGTGAGATGATGACTTATGTATCACTTTGTCAAGGAAATGTGTCAGAAGAGGGCCTGGCAGTCCTTCTTCCACACCCCACACAATGCTCATGAGTACGATGAGTGAAGAATTAATACTGTAGAGAGAGGGTTTCTAATGGCTTGGAATCTGTGATCAATTAAATCAGGAAGCACCTATGAATTTTGGGGTTGTGAGGGGTTTTTTTCCCAATATTGATCAAGATGATATTTGAGTATTTCTCATGATTTTTAAAAATCCTCTTTTCATTGCTTGTGTAAGTGTTGACAAGAATATGGATGAGATGCTTGTGGGTGCAGTGGTCTTTAAGGAAAAGATACATTTAGTGATGTCGAAGACTACAAAAAATATGTAAATTTTTGAGCTCTCTAGCTTGCACATTGCTCTGTGTATACATGCCAGTGATAGTTCTAAGAAAAATATAGAGGGGTTGTTTTGCTATTTTCAGGTTTTATTTCAGTGCAAACAGACAACTATAAGACATAGCCATGAGCTTCCTTTCCAAGTAATTTTTGTGACATTGGCAAACCAAAATCGTTTGATTTTTTGCAGGCCTCGCTTTCACGCATAGGCTTGAAATAGAGAGTCTGAATATCAAGGAATGTAGTGTTTCTCTGTGCAAAGTAAAAAGCAAAGTAAAGTTGCTTGTTTTTTCCTGGCATCTATCTATTGTAGTCTATATTATAGGCTATTACAGTCTATATTTCTGATCTTACATTTCAGAGTCTGTTAAATGGATTAATGTGTTACAAACCAGATGACCCAATTGAATATTTGGAAAGCTGTTTGCAGAAAGTAAAAGAGCTTGGAGGGCCAGAAAAAGTGAAATGGGACACTTTTGTCAGCCCAGAAAAGAAGACCCTGCCTCCACTCAATGGAGGACAGTCCCGGAGGTCTTTTTTCAGGAATGGTAATGTATTAAATTTTAAAATTATTCTATTTCTTTAACTGTGTGTGGTTTTACATACACTACTGAATTATTCTATACATACATCTGTAGCAGACCATGCCTCATTCTGATTTTCTGTAGGCAAAGGAGTCAAGAATTCTGTTTCCTTGCTTTTTGGCATTTGTTTTTCTCCTGCTGTAATGGATGCTAGGAAGGAGAGGAAATTGTGATCACTTTCCAGCCAAATGATGGATGTTTGCTGTGTAAATGTTTAACGCATCAGTGGAGAGATTTCTTGTATCCTACCTAAAACGTTTGCAAAGATAAGGGCAGGTCTGACACAGTGAACTTGGCTTGTGTTTTCAGCAGTCCTTATGGATGACATGCACACCAACTTCAGTGTAGTTACACTACGTGGTTTTTCTAGTTTACATTGGAGCTGTGTGCTAATTTACTAAATAAAATGTAAATTATAAACTCTTAGAAAAGTAAAATCTAAGCAGATGTCATACCAATACCTGTAATTGTTTTATTTGTAATGTTAACAAAGAGTAATTAGCTCATCTTTCAGTTGCCATAGTTATTTTTCCTTGCAATCCAACATTTCATTAAAATAGTCAGCAAGAATACTGTCTCTATCTTTGTGTACAACATATGTCACTAAAAGAGTCCTGCTTAATAGTAGAGGTTATCTGCACAATATAAAGCTTTTCTTCTCCGAGGCCACTGCTGAACTCTGGGTGCTATGGGCAGATGTTCACAGAAAACCTGATTTGCTTGTAAAGAAACACCACAACAAACTGACTTTGAGTGGTTGTGATTTAATAAATCTGTTAAATAGAGGCCAAAAATATTTAATATAGCAAAAGCAAACACAATGTAAAATTACGAGATAGTTATACTTTATGTATGATACTTATTTAAATCTGTGTACAGAACAGATTTTGAGTTTTCTGTCTATTTCCACAATTCCCAGTTTATCTTACTGTTTTACAGTGATGCCTGATAACTCTAACTTCCCATACCGACGCTATGACCGACTGCCTCCGATCCAACAGTTTTCCATAGAAAGTGACACCGACCTTTCTGAAACTGCTGAGCTAATTGAGGAGTACGATGTGTTTGACCCTGCAAGACCTCGACCAAAAATTATCCTTGTCATAGGTATGAAAGCAGTCATCTTCACAGGCTTTTATCTCTGCTACTTTGCCTTCTGATTTGTACTGCAAATACATTGAATGCTTATATGAATATAAATACAATTCTTCCATCTGCCATAGCAAGTGGTGCGGGCCAATTAAGAGTGTGAAATTGTTAGTGCTGGGGATGGCATCCCAACTGTAAGAATTCTAGGAGTTGCAGTGAGCACCTGCACTCGTGTTCTGTAAACTGGATGCCTCGTAGCAGCTGGAGAGCTCATGATTTGCTTATGAGCACATCTGCCAGTGTGATTTCATCTTAACTAAACCTGGTTCACGCATTTCAAGGCAGCAGCACCATGTGAACCAAAGTGCTCTTCCAAAGCATGCTCGGGATTGAACTAAAACACTCAGTAGATATACTCAAAGCTGATCACAGAAAGGGGTATTTAAAAATATTGTGTAAGCCAGCTCAAAAGGGTGATACGGAACTGTTGTCCTCTATATTTAGATCCTTGTCAAATGATTGGTATGTCCAGTTGGAGTGACAATACATGGTTACTAGTTCATTGCATTGGTAAATTAATCCCCAGGTCCATTTGGCGAATGAATCCTGTTCCAACTTCACAGAGAGTGAGCACTCAGTTCACATTAGTTAGTTGTGCTCTCTCACATAGTTCTCTCATGTGAGCTATTTAGTGTCCTTTCTAAGCAGCTCATACTTTCCAGCCTCAGACAAACATAGGTTATTAAAAAATAGCTGCAGGTTAAGTGTAAATCAGTATTTTTTTTGGTTCTTGAATTCAAGTTCTTTGCATTAGTTTCCTTGTCATCTAGATAGCTGTCTTTAGAAATTTTACCACTAGGCTCAATTATCTGATTCTCTGGATAGTTTAAAGAGTTACAGCACAGGTGCCAGGTGATGGAGAATTACATTTTTAGTCTATAAAGCTTTATTCATATTAAAGAGAGATACTGCTTCCATAACAGAGTAAAAGTAGTAAAAGGGAGTGGAAATGTCTTCTCAGTAGTACAGAGTGGAATCTCTAGGAACAGCATGTCCTCTAGGATCTGCATCCAGCAGCTTTCAGAAACGAGATATTGGAATAGATTGAAAACAGAAGACCAGGCATTTTTTTAAGTATCTGTGGTATGCCAAAGCATTTGCTCTAGGCATTTGAATTTTCTCAATTTTTTGTTTCAGGATTACAGATTTCAACATGCAAATCTCTCTATGTATTGCTGAAATGTGAAGATTGCAATTAGATGGAGAAATAACACATACCTTTCTTTCATCTTAATTATTTAGCTACCCTTCCTTTTCATAAAGGAGAATAACTGGCTCCTTTTCAGTGACCACAGAAGGCTCTGAATGCATGGAAATCTATGTAGCTGAATTGCAGTAGAGTGATGAATGAAGGTTTGATTTAGGTGAGATAAAGAGAGATTGGCTTTCACCTCTGGAACTGAGTGCGGGTGTATTTGAAGTGAAATCCTTGAATACCAGCATGCAGTGAACAGACCGTGGATTTTACAGAGCTTTTCTTTTCTCCCATTTATATAGGGAACATTGTAAACATTCCACAAAGGCTATTTCAGGTTTATATTCCCACTGAGTTTCTCTGAATCTATTACAGTGTGATCTGATTGAAACACAATACTATATGTAGCTTAGCAGCTATTGTCCATTTTTGTACAGTATCAAGGCAATTTCTCCCAAATTCAACTTTCTATTGAGAAAGCACATAAAAACCCATATTGGAAAGGGTAACTGAATAAAAGAGAAAAAAATGAATAAAAGTTCATTTCAAGAGATATTGCACACAAAAAATGTGTTGCATATTTTCAGTTTGCATAAAATGCCAACAAAAAAAAAAATCAGTTAAGTAATGTACTTCCGTCTAATTAGTGATAACTAATCATCCTGCCTCGCTCAGGTGGTGCTGGTCCCAGTCGCTGTTAGGGACTGAAATGGAGTTTAAGACCTGTCTTCTGCTTCACATAGTCAGTGAACTTTTCCTTATTAATGCATTAGCCCAAGAGCTTTTTGATGCTTCCGTAAAGGTTTTTACAGCTTCTTTGCTTTATGAAATCTATCATCCTTATAATGAACCAGGTAGCTCCAGGGCTAAAGAGAACTCACTTATAAAGGTGGGGGCTTTGTTCTTTTTCTGGGTTTGCAAAAGAGACCTCTGGTGAAAGATAAAGCTATAAAGCTACACAGTGAGTATATGACTGGATTTTAGAAAAATCAGATGGAACCAGCCAGGAGGGCACACATCTGAATCACTGGAAAAATTAAGTTTCTAAAGCATCATAACACGAGTAAATGAGATTGTGTTTAAAAATCTCATGCTTCCTAATATACTTTTAAGAAACACATTTGTACTGTTGATGTAGCTTGAATTTAGAGAAATTAAAATATTAATTATCTGGTGTCATTAGCAGCTTAGTTGAGTATGTTTTTAAGCTGCACTTTCTTAAATATATTACTTAATATTAAAAGAATACACTGTCCTTTTGAGATCAAAGTGTAAGGGTTAGGTCAAATATAGTGCTGTCTGCGGGCAGCTGCCTATTGATTTGTTAAATCTAGTCCACAGTTGGATTTTAAAGTCAGAAGTATTTTCAGACATTTAATTATTAGATGAATTTACTCTGAATTTACAACAATGTATGCAAAACTGAAATAATGAACAAAATTAGATTAAAACAACTGCTTTAGTAACACTCTTTGGGCACACAAATCTTCATTTGAAATCTGTTAGCAAACATAATTGTAGATGCAACAAGTGCTCCCTAGTCTAGACATCTTCTAGAAATATATAAAATAATCATACTTTTCTTGAACAATATCTCTCAGAGTAAGTGAAAAGAACAAAAAACAAAAGTGATTTGATTTTGCTGTCTTGTGAACAGCTTGTCAGTGAGATTTATCAGAGTCGGGAATGGGTTCATAGTTCAGTAAATTATGATCTGCTGTGGGAAGTAATTTTGTCCTATCACTTTTCCCTTATTTTGTTACCTGAATGTTTCACCTCAGATTGTAAACGGATAATACCCTCTTGATATAAAGGGATGTATTTGGATTGATAAAAACAAAATGTGTGAGAAGTTTATGAATATTAAACCAAATACTTTATTAGCTATTTTCTGATTGCAATTCAAATTGAAAGACGTGCTGAGCTACACTATTTTATTTTTTTTGTTTGTTTCTCTTTATTGGCAAAGCAAAGCTCTCCCTAAGAGGAGTGTGAAGTCTACCTAATTGTTTCAAACAGGTTTTTTTCAGCTATTTTATGCTTTTACAGACTGACGTTTTATCAAGCATCAGTTCTGGTTTTCAGTCACCTTTTTTGTCTCTGTTGGAACATGAGCACTATTTTCCTTGTTTCCAATTTTTCTGTTTCTAATTTTCTGCACATTACCTATACATGTTTCGCATTTTTATTGTGGCTGGGGTGCAACATAGTCTGTTTCAAACTTGTAAGGTTCGGTGAAATGCATCTGTCATGGGGAAGGCTGAGCATGAAAGGGAGCAGGGGGAACTGGAGCAGAAGTGCTTTATAGCCACTTCAGTGGAGAAGATGATTCCTACTGTATCAGATCCTTGTGTACCTACAAAAGGGGAACATTCTTTATTCTAACAAAGAGGATAGCTAAGCTGTCTATGAAAGAAGGAGTCCAAGCTGCAAAAATTAAGCCCATCTATATCACCTGGAATTACTGAAATGGAAGAATATCTGTAGAACCTAATGCAGTCTGGTGAAAGAAGAGACAAACTTATGTCTTTTTACGACAGAAACAGCAAGTGGACTGAATGAGAGAAAAATATTTTTCAGTTGTGATCTTACTGTATAAGATAAGATACAGTTTTTCTTTCATCTTTTTACATGTATGTTTTATGAACATCTGTAGCTGTGTTGTCTAGTTGAATGTAGATAAATGCTTGTAGAAACGTTATTTAAACTAATTGGATAATGATAAAACTTTTTTTTTTTTTTTTTCCCAAAGGCATAACTAAACTGTGGGCAGGCTATGGGAACACGATAACAATAGGCACATTTCTCTGTGCGCTCTCTTGAAATGGCTCCTGGTCTGAGTTCCCAAGGGCAGGTGCAGCATCAGCATCGCAGCATTGGGGCACAGAGAGCTCCAGGTGGCTGCTGGTGACACTGAAAGCTTTGTGACAGTGATATTGGGGTACAGGTTGGAACCTGGTTACACAGAGAGTGCCCTAAGCATAGATGTACAAATATTGTAAAGCTTATCCTGCAGCCAGAACTGCATTGATTATAAAAATGCTTAACAGCTATTTATGGGAATAATACGGATAATATAAAAAGAGTTACATGATTACTAACAAGAAGCTCAGTGTATTCAGATTTACTTTCATTGCATTGCTGTATTTTTTTAATTCATAGAAAATGTATATTTTTAATGAATCTTAATTCTTTTTCTGTTGAAATAAAATTCAGTGTTCTCACAAAGAATTCTCCAAACTACAGCTACTTAGGATTGGGAACTATTATCAAAACTTTTGGTTTGAGTTTGCTTTGTTATACTCTTCAGTACCATACATTTTTCTATACATAAACATTTATTTTTATCAAAACAGTTCCTTGGTTTTACATACTGGATTCCAGATTCTCTGTTCATCACATCATAACACGTCCTTTTAGTTCAGACATGGTCTGATTGTTTTACATGCATTCTTGCTGCTGCTATCCAGCTGACCTTTCCTGCAGCTTTCCCTGCTACGTAATGTAGCTGTTTTCTGTGATTTTGACACTCATTCAGCCTGTGCAGTATATATTGAAGAGTCCCTTTATTCTTCAAGTTGTCTAGCAAGCTGAACCTAATTGCCTCTCAGATGCTTCAAGCATCAATACCAGGAGCTGGTATTGCATGGTTCAATAAAAGTCCTTATACCAAATCACTATGGAAACATCTCAGATGATTATTTAATATTTTTTTGTGTTTTAAAATTAGGAAACCTCAGAAGCTCTTGCAAGCGTGTTTAGGAGCAGATTTTATTAGTTCCATTTCATGACTAGTCCGTTGATTTAATTGGCTTATTTAACCAAGTATGATTCTTTCTGACATGAATACGCTTCAGACTATCTGGCTCTGTCTCTGGATTCATAGAGTTTAAGAAGGGAATAGTTCATTTGTCTGCTCCTCTACTGTGGATCAAGAAAAACTCCATTCCAGGAATGGCTTTAGAAGGAGGTCAACCTCAAAGAGTACTTCTTTTTATTTTGCAAGTGGATTTGTGTTCTTTTTTTAAATTTCATTTTACAAACTCTTATGTTTATGATCCAGTAGATGAGACACATTTCTAATGGTTGGTAACAGGTCATGCAACTGCGAGATTTATTCTAATAATGCTTGGAAAATTGGTGCCAATAGCAAAGATTTCACATGTGGTGGGGTACTTCTGATGAAAGGTTAATTTAATGTTTTGCTTATGATTCACACTAGGTGGCCCAGGAAGTGGTAAAGGAACACAGAGTTTGAAAATAGCAGAACGTTATGGATTTAACTACATATCAGTTGGTGAATTGTTAAGGAAGAAGATCCACAGCACAAGCAGCAATAGAAAATGGAGCCTAATTGCCAAAATAATTACTACTGGAGAACTGGCCCCTCAGGTACAGCATTTCCTATGTTAATATTTACTTTCAAGGGTTTATACATCCTGTACTAATGTGCACCAACAAGAAAACTTCCTTCACAATATTAAATAACTAACTTCTTTTCTCTATGAAAGGAAACAACCATAACTGAGATAAAGCAGAAATTAATGCAGATCCCTGATGAAGAGGGAATAGTGATTGATGGATTTCCCAGAGATGTTGCCCAGGCAATCTCCTTTGAGGACCAAGTAAGAGATTGTTTTCATTCTTAAAATAACTTACACATCTCTACAACAGTGAAGCTTGTTGAAATCATCGGTCAGATTCCAAGAAAGAGCATCGCTCTTTAAATCTTTGCCAAGTACATAATTACAGGTTGACGAAAGATTTATGTTATATTATGTCCTGTTGTCTGAAGACAGACTATTTTGTGAAAAGACAATGTGATAATATAACCAATAATCCAAGCCTCTTGTCTCGTAATGAAAGTCCTCTCAAGATGAAGAAGAAAAACACATGAAATCTAACAGTGAATATTTTCTGTATCTTAATGATTTAGAAAGTGGAAAAATATTATATTTCCATATCTATTTGTTCAACATAATCTCCATTAAGAGAAACATACTTAAAGCAATGCATGTCTTCACAGTGCTTTTAGTATAGTTTATTACAGTGCATTGACAATACAAATAAAAAAAGTTAAAATTATCCATGCTTTGCAAATTTTTGTAAACCAGAAAGCGTGCTCTTTTTTTAGAAAATTAAGTCATTTTGGGTATTCTAAACTACAATTCTAAGGTTTAGTCAGCTAAAACTGTATTCCTGAGTTCTATTGACATGTTGTTTTCATGTGTGTATTTTAAACTAATCTAAAAATACTTTAATTCAGTGGAAAAACAAACAGCTGATGTCATTTTCTGATCAAGTCCTGCTAACATAGCAGTTATGGTCACAAGAAGAGGTTGCAGTTTCAGAGCTGAATTCTTAGAGTGCCTTCATGCAGAGTGTTTCAAAGTCTTTCACAATTGCTGGTGTACTGCTGTTTCTGTACTTCGAATTCTGAGTGGCATTAGCAAGGCAGAAGTAACAAAACAAAGCAGCTAATGAGGCATTTCATTAGTGTGCTTTATAAGGTATTATTCTGGGCAAAATTTAGAAAACTGGATTGGGGAAATTAAAGGAAACAGACAAAATAGTTATTACAGGAAATAGCAGTGACTGCCAGCTCTAGCTCCTTATAATTAACAAAAGGGAAGATTGACTATTTTAGAAGTCAAACAGCAGAAATGTAGACTTAATGATCATTTCCTTGTGTCATATTTTTTTTTTGCCAGCGTGATAGTGTGACTTAAGCGCATTTTTTGGCAGCATAATTTTGTGCTGATGTTGTTTTTGATGAAAGAATGGGGGATATGAAACTGGAGGAAGTGACAGGAATTAAGTTATCTTAGGCTCAGATTCTCTTTCTACAGAGGAAAACCAGTTAAACAACGTTTGATTATAGTCACAGAGAGTTCCTTCATTCTCAGTCAGTTGGGATTTGTAAATCATGCTCCTCAAGGCCTGATTCTGCCTGAAAGATAGATCACTAGCTAAGTCTCTAAAAAAATCCAGGAGCACTTCATGTAGGGACACCTTTCAATCTTATCTGTTCTGAAGAAATACAGGAAAGAAGGAATCCCAGGCCTTTCATAGGAGCATAGGCTGTCTGTTTAGGCTCCCCCGTTTTCATCTTTCTTTCCAGTGGACCTGTAATATGAACATATCTGAGGCCATGGAAATAAATGTACAAAAGTAATACATATTTCAACATTCAACATCCTATATCAACATCTCCAATGAGATATATTCAGTGCTTTATCTTGGATTTATATGTAAAGAAATAAAATATACTTGTTTTGTTAAAATTCTCTGTTTAGTAAGCCCTAATGCCACACCCATTGGTAGGAAGGTTTTGTGTGAAGGAAAAGTGACTATCAGCAGTCATGGTACTGATCATCCTTCACAGGATGAGGCTGACAATCACCATGGCATGTCAGGTTATTTACATTAAGCATGTGAACATTTTCCAGGCACTCAGAGATTCCTCAATAGGAAGTGCAATTGAGTTGTGGAGGATTCAGTAATTAACTGTTGTGATAATTTGTCTAGGTCTGCAATTAGAGATAGTAGGGAGTTTTCCACAGCTGAGAAATGTAACAGCTTTTTTTCTCACACTGTGTAGAAGAACAGAAAAGAATTGTTCTCATTAGCTAAAAGTGACAAGGTGAGAAATAATTAGTTGAAATTTCAGCAAAGAAAGTTTTGAATAAATAGTAAGACAATGTTAATGAGATCTACTAAGCAATGGAACATCCTTTGAAGAAAATGGTGAAATCCCACAAAATGCAAATAGTCAAATTGTACACGTGCCATATTCTTACAAAGACATCCCCTGTAGAACACTGAGATCTCTTGATAAGAAGTTCTGAATAAGAATTAATTCTTATTGCTATCACTGGCTTTGTCATGAGCAAATACTTATTCCTACAGATGGTCCCTTTGAGACTGCTGCACATTTATGTACCTGAAAACAGCAGAAACATTTATATGACGTGTACAAATTCTTTACCATTGTTTACACAAACACAAACAAACTCCAAGAATATAGGTAGTGATACCAAAAATAAATTGTGGGGAGTAGCAGAAAAGGAAAAGGACAGCTGGGGTGTCTGGGTTCTCATGAAAGCACGTGTAAACTCTAACTGTGTTTGCAGTCATCTTTAATGTAACAAATTATTTATGCTAAATTAATTCCTTCAGTCTTATGGCTCACAGAGCTGTTACTAAAACTTGACATTGAGCTTTCATAATCTGTTCATCATGTGGAAAATTCAAATGGATACATGTATGTCTGAACTGTAGTTACAGGACCTGTCATGCATAACATTCTGTTATAGAAATAAATGATGATAACGACTGCTTGTTAAACTTTGCTTGTAATTGCTCTTGGTACTACCAGCACATTTTTATCGCTTTGACTAATCCAGAAGCTGAACTCTTCTCTGGGAAAAAATGTTATTTTTAGTAAACTAGTCAAAGCAAACCAACTTGTGCTAACATTCCCATACATAGGTACAGCTAAAAGATGATGATTTCTTCCTTATTATGTTGCCAGACTCTCATGTGGACAGTAAGTTCTCAACATGTTGCTAGGCAGAATTGTATTAAAACACGTTGCATCTCAGTGACTAAAGTGCTTAAAATAAAGCAATGTATCGTTTGCAGCACGCACAGTATTTCTCTTTCTGCTCAGATCTAGAAACCAGAAGTAACAAACACTGCCTCCATGCAGTAATGTCAATCTGGAATAAGTGCATTAGAAAGCACTTTACACATCACAGGAATTTGGTATTTGAATTTAAGCTTTTCTCCCCTTCTTTTCCATTGACTTTTGTTAATAACACTGTTCCTGTCATCCATATCTTTTGAGCAGCAAAGAAGTTTTTAAGATGGCATCAGTGATGTTTCCAGATTTTCAGCGGTGCTTACCAGCCAGCACCACATTGTCCATTCTGATCACTTACACCAGCTTCATTTCTTAAAGCTCAGCTACTCGTTGCAGCCTTCTTGCAGCCTGGAAGAACTCAGCCATGAGCACTGCAGTATTCTTTGAGTTTATCTCAGTTTTCTTTGAACTTTTTTATCCAAGCTGAAATAAGTCCTGTATTTTTCTCTTTGAAAACTGAGTTTAATAAGTAAATTCCTCTTACTGGAGGTCTTGGATTGTTGCCATGTCCTGACCCTCTCATTTCTTAATTCCGGAGAGCAGAGTCGATACTGCCAATACTTTTAATATGGGTACTTTTAATAAAGCTATGAAGTTCCAAGCAGTCATAGCTGTGGGGAAAAATGAAAAACATGAATTTTAATGTCTTAAAATCAAGCAGGACTTCCAGTTTATGTATTCCTTTTACATATATGATAATTTCTCCATTTTGCTCTGTTTGAAATCCTTCTGCACAGCAGTGCAGATTTAATACTGATGTATTTAGCCTTTCCGTTTGAGCTTAGGCGTAAAGCTGTCCTAAACTACAAATTTCTAAGGTATCCATGATCTCTGCTGAGTGCAAATAGCAGAAAGGTGTTTAGGTTTCAAGGACACATTTGAAAATGCCAAGGAGAAAATGGTTTATTTACCATTAACCTGTCATCTTGAAATTCAGCGAGTCACCTGCAGTCCCAGCATGCTGAAGCATGTTAAATACCTTCCTCTCCTGCAATGCTGTAATGAGATGCCTCTGACTGGTGTATTGAACGCCAATGGCTTGTGAAGAAATTGCAGTTTGACTTTCTGTGTAATCTTTCACATGGCTTTTATCCTTCCCGGGAGAAATAATTAACTGTTTTTTACAGTTAATTTCAATGACTGCTGTGGTTTGTTTTTTACTGCCACTTTCTGTCATTCATGTGTAACTTTCCTTTCTTGTTAGTATCAGTAGAGTAAGTACAGATGTAGTTTGCTTAAAATGTATTAATTATAATTTTTAAAATAGTGAAATAAATGTAGAACAGGTATTAGAATCAATGGATGTCCATTATTTAATCTAATTTAATCGCTTGATAAAAGAGGAAAACTATTTTTGTGGAAATTATTAAAAAATATATTTTTTGTCTTGTATGGCCTGGGTGACAAGATTATATTTGAGTAAAATCTTTATTTAAACAATAAACAGAGGCAATAAATTTTATCTTATTCTTTGTTTAAAATGCTCTTAGGAATATTCATAAATGCACTACACCTCCAATGAATAACTACTCATCTTGGCTGTAATTTGAGTTAACTCTCAGGTATACTCCTTAGCAAAATTATTAGGAGAATAATTGTGATAAAGTAGAACTAACTGCGTAGGTGGCACAATATAAGATGATGAGAAACGCCTGGGTACTTTCACAGCCTGAGGACAGCAGTACTATTCCTCCAAGGCTGATACTTAGACCTCCCAAGCAGAAGCGATGCCTGCAGTGCCCTCCAGGCTGGACACGGGTGTTTGTGGCCAGCTGCCTGAGGGTCTGACTGCCAAGCTCCAGCTCTGCAAAGAGCTTCTCACAGAAATCCTGCTGTCCCCAGCCAAGAGCGTGGCCTCCAGAACAACCAGGGAGGTGAATGCAACCTTGTTGTGAAGCTTTTTAAGGGGGAAGGATCTGTTTTGTGCAATAGGTTTTTGTTCTGGTAAAGATATTTTTTCTGTATCATGGCAAATGTGTCGTCTTTATTTCATCTGTCCCTAAACTTCTATCTCCCTTCTCCCTGATCTCTACTTCTATTGATCCAGGTACAATCCCCTACTGAATATGTACCCAGAGATCCATGTGAGGAGTGGGAGGATTACCACATGAGCAGTCTGCTTTGCTGTGGTTCCTTTTGTTCACTGTCTTTTCCCTGTGAATTTTACACTGCTCTCTTAAAGCCAAGCCTGACCGGGAGGCCTGTGGAATGGTCTCACCATTATCCTCTTCTCCCCTGGAAGCTGGAGCACTCTCCAGGGAAAGACAAGCAGTGGTTCAATTTCCTGCTGGGTAAGCAACCCCAGGCCTCAGGTTCCAAATTTTCTGGGCAAGGGCTCTTCTCTGCTAGTCAGAGTAGGCAAAGGAGAGCTCATCCATTGCTGGTCCTCAGGACAGGACCTGATGTCCTGAATTCAGAGTGGATAGACGTGCCTGCTGAGCAGTTCTGAAGCAGAAGTCTGCTCAGTCCTTTCTTCGTATCACTAGCATTAGTGTTTACAGATGGGGATTTTTATTAGTTAGCTGCCCAACACAGGTGAAAAGCTGAATCATTTGTTCCCAAAGACACCAATCTGCCTAATTACATACTCTAGGCAATTTGCTGGAAACTTATTTTCTGGGCAGTATGAATATGGTTCAAAAGAAGCTACCAGAAAAACATTCTATCAGCAGGATTCATTCTTTGACAACATGATTCACGATTTTGCATTTCTAAACCAAGAAAAAACTATGCAAACAGTCTAGTAACCCAGCAAAGATGGAGCTATAAAAAGCAAATAAGTAATTACAAGGGAGAGCACACATACGAAGGACATAAACCAGCTTGCTAGTAACCTTTACCAACAAGAATAAAATGCACTGTTAAATTAATGGCAATTGTTCATGAGCTGTCAGTTTTCTCAGGAATATCTAGTAGAACATACCAGGAATTAAGAAACAGAGCATTTTCGTCTTTTGCCTAATGAGGAATAATGAGAGAGAGTGTAATTATCTAATTTCTAGCAAACAACCACACTATTCTCACTAACAAGAGGAGATGTAGAAAATATCCCCAGAGAAGAGAGAGCATCTTTCCACTTATACTGCTTAATGTCAATAACACCATCAACTTGCATAGAATTCCTCTCAATTTACTCCTGGTTTGAGTTTAAGAAGGAGATTCAGACCCAGAGAGAGTAGGATTTACGTACTAGTAAATATTATTTTAAAAAATGAGAGGATGTATCCACCAGTTTTATTCTGAGTTGATGCCATATGCTCTTCATCTCATTTAAAATGAATAACCAGAAACCTGTCTGTTCCCATAGGCAAAGATTCTCCCTTCAGCTGAGTTCCAGCTAGTAAGCAGTCAAATTCACTTCCCTGGGCCCCAGAGTCCTACCTCACATGCATTGCTGGACACAAATAAAACCCTCTGCCTTAAGCACAAGATTTGTGCACTGGGGGAAATCAGCATGAAGGAATCCAGCTCCTCTTGTCTGCGCTGGTTCTGTACAACTTTTCTACAAGCTGAGTCTCAGAACAAAACTTATTCCCTATCCATAAAACTCAACAACACTTAGTTCTGAGTTTGAAAAAAAGGTTTCTTTTCAAATGAGTAATAAAAAACCTTCTCCTTTGTTACATAGGAGAATAGATATGTTTCTAGAGAAGTAATCCCAGATGTCCATATATTCATACTACCCTGTTACATTCCAGCCAAAAGTATTTATAAGCATGTCTTGCAGGCAGGTACAGTTGAGGTAAGTGGAAGCAGAGTGGTTCATGAAAACAGGAGTGAAATATCAATAGCATTTCAAGGGTGGATCCTGAAGGTGGTAAATGCGTGTAGGAGAAATAATAATATTAAGTGCTATTAGGTCTGTATGCCTATGCGTACAGGAAAGATGTTATCCTTTTGTGCACTTTGTGTTTATTAAATAGTTTTACTTTCTGATGATAAAGATGTGTATTCTGCAGGTAAAAGTTGAATTCATAGAGACATCACATAACCAGATTCTGTTTCGAATTCGTACCTCAAATACACTTGAATTACATTTTTTTTTACACTTCAAAAAATCCTTCAGACAATACTTCATTTGAAACTAAATTTGAATCTAATTTGAAAAGCTTCTTGAACTGAGAATTTTAAAACATTCTTTTCATTGACAGTTTATTTCTGTGAGTGAAATATATTTCAAATTAGAAAACCCACAGTGTGAGAAAAGAAGTAGTCTTAGTTCCTGGGATTCTGATAATGTCCTTTGTATTGTTGCTGTTACAAAAAAGTAGAGAACAACAACAGTGCTCAGACCCTGTAGAGAACTTTCCATTTTCAAAAGCAAAAGGAAATAATTAAACCTAATTAAAGATTGCCCAAGTCATACCTTGTTATTATCCTCATTTTACAATTAGGAAAAAAAAGAAAGACATTAAGCCCAGGGTGTGTTTTCCCATTTTCTTAAACAGTAAGTGACTTCTGCAGCCAGTGCAGTTTGTGGGAACTAAAAGCAAATGAGAACTTGCACACCTGATGGACCCATGGTGGCATTCAGATCCTTCCCTTCCTGTGGGGCTACACTTACTCAGCCTCCGTTTCTTTAGAGAGCTGAGGTTGTGGTTAACTGCACTCTCATGTTTCTGTGAGACAGAAGGAGATTCTCCCTTCAGGGCTGATAATTTCATGAGTGATCTGTTTATTCTAAGTACTCTCTGTAAGATTTGATGCTCCATGTGAAGTCTTCTGGTTCACAAAAGCTCCAGCCCTGCACTTGAGGAGGTCTGGTATGACCTCACAGCCCAAGTAGGTGCTGTCCTGAAGTGCTGAGCGTTGAAAGTGAGGCCAGCTATGGCTTGGAACATCTGAAGATTTCTTACCATCTCTGCCACTATTATTAGGATACACAGAAATGGAAACACTAAATAAAACTACTCTCTTGTATAAACTCCTTTTGTCCTCCGCTTTCCTAGATCCCTGATTGTCAGCTGTAATTTCTGAGTCCCCGTGTAATATATGTCAGGGAGCTGTAATCAGCTGGATGCACACACAGGGACTTGAGATGTCTCTGTGCTCAGTCTGCTGCAAGGTACATCAGCCATTCCCTTTCATCAGACAGTATTCCATGACTAAAAGGCTTTGAAATCCGTAGCGTTTTCTTTCAGAATCTATCTGTGTCATAATTTGGGTTTTTTAGTACTGTATGCTTTTTGAATTCCCAAATTCCTCATTATTCTTCTATTACTAGTGAAGCAACCTTAATTTAACTGAGCTACTTTTAATAATATCCATATTGCATGAAAGTCTAACACAGAAACATACTTTCATAGTCTTTCATGTGAATAATTATGTGCCTTAGAGCTATAATGTGGTAGAAAAATTAACTTTCATAATTAATTCATCCCATGAACAGGCAGGATAACTCTGTCTGTTTACAGTAGTCTGAAAAGGGACGGGAAAGTTACTCTGGTTTTGTTGACGTTGAGGTACGTGTGATAGAGGTAGGAGAGAGCTTCTCTCCCACTGGCAGTTATTTAAAAAAAACAGGTTATAAGGTTAATTGTTTCAAAATCTAATAGATACTCATAAATAATTACCAGAACTATTATCTTTGTAGTTTGTGTGCTCATGTCTCCCATCATCTACAATGTGTGTAAAAATTAATTCGATTTTCTTTAAAATCCTATTTAATTTTCTGTAATGATAAAGGGGCCACCATCTTTCTACTGCTGCTTTTCAGACTGTCCTTTATTGTTTGAAAATGGCTCTGCTTTTTCACCACTTTCTTCTTCCTCATATCCATGTACTGCTCTGTCAGCGACCTCATTTGTAAAGGCCAGTGACCATCACCTCAGGCTGGAGAAGTTGTGTTAGTTTCTTTTGACTTCATAAGAACCTTTTTGTTCTCAGACCGCCAGTATAAAAGGCCAGACCATATTTCATGTTGTATTCTCTCAAATGGCAGAAACCCAGTTTAGATGGGATTTTTTTTTTGAACTTAGTTATTAATTTTCCAGATTATGCACATGGGAAGTTTTGACTATTCGGTCTAGAAATATGGTTGTCTTTATGCAATTTAATATCCTTGTGTAGAGAGACCTAGGCAGAGAGAGTATTCAGAAGCTTAATTGGTTTGTTCTGGCCCTCAATAACAATATATTATAACAACTATATAATTAACATAAAGATATAAATCATTTATTCTTTACACCGTAGTAGTTAGAATACATGTAGATGTTTTAGTGATACTGGTGTATAGTTCAAATTTGACTTTCAAATTTACATTGCATCAAGCTGAACAAAGACAAAATTATCCTGTAGATAGAAATGATAATGAGAAAAATGTATGTTTAACATTCTTGAGCATCCACCATCATTTGCATTGTAGCTAGATTATGTCATTTCTAGAATAGGAAGCCACTGTTTTTAGTAATATTAGTTAAAATTAAAGTATGAACTTTTTTGTTCAGGTAAGTAAAGACAGCAGAAATGACTTTGTGCTTGTATGTGAGAACAAATAAATCCTTTCTAATCCGTAATCAGATAAAAACTTGAACGGTTTGTTTTCATCTTAAATGCTTCTTACAGAGAATTCTAATACGTTTTAAAATACAGCACTAAGCTAGTGAAAACTTTAAGGAGAGGTAGATTTTTTTGCAGCAACCAGATGGAGGAAAAAATAAAATCAGATCTTATGAATAAAGTTAATATACATTTGTAGCCACATTTTAAAAATCCTGCAAAATCAGGGGTCTGAGTGACTTTAGGGGTCTGAGAGGAAACAGTCTCAGGTTGCACCTGGGGAGGCTTAGATTGAATATTAGGAAAAATTGCTTTATGGAAGGGATTGTCAAGCATTGGAGCAGGGAAATGGTTGAGTCACCATCCCTGGAAGTATTTAAAAGATGTGTGGAGATTCTACGATGTCTGTTTTTTTTCACAGTACGTACTAAGTAGTAGTGACCTCCAAAGATTGCCTGTGAACACTTAGCAGTATTCCTAAGAAAGCTGGTCTATCACTGCATTCCCCACACCAAGCACCAGAGATATCTCTTCTTTAAATGTCTGATAGCAACTTATAAAGAAGGTTTAACTGGGAAAGAGATAGAGTTCAAAAATTTTTCTCTATCTCATTGCCATAAGGCTTTACTTCATGAACTGCAGTGCAGGGATGGGTGTGGCAAATACCAGTGCTCACCACACAGACCAAAAAGGATAGGGGAAATTAAAACCCTTTTAGCTGCCCTACCCAACCTCTTGAAAAGTGCACTGAAGCTTTAGTGAGATTTAGAGAAATAGAGAAAATGTTATAAGAAACTGTGGCTCTTGGAACAGGCCTGTTTTCACCTGGTCCTAACCATCAGTTAGCCTCATAGTGGCTGCTGGATTTTAAATACCACCTTACTTAAAGAGTTTTCAGATAGAAACTACACAACCATTTTCCCGCAGAGTATGAGACATCTATATTTTGCTCTTTTAAAAAAATGTTAGGTACGGGAGCCTTCTGGTAATGCAAATGATGCACATAGCCTAGAGAAGGTTTTTGCTGTGAAGTAAAATTTTTCATTAAACTTTTTCCTTACATATCAGGTGACTACATCAAGTTCCAACTCATACAAATGTAGCATATGTGAGCCTCACATAATAATGGAATTGCTGAGTCCTGTAGTGCTGGATAATGAACTTAATAAGACTTCTTGAATTGCTCTTTCCACAGATCTGTACCCCAGATTTGGTGGTGTTTCTGGCATGTTCCAGTCAAAGGCTGAAAGAAAGGTTACTGAAGCGTGCAGAACAGCAAGGGAGACCTGATGATAACCTGAAAGCCACTCAAAGAAGACTAATGAATTTCAAGCAGAATGCAGTCCCACTGGTTAAATATTTCCAGGAGAAAGGGCTGATTATCACAGTAAGTCCTTTAGTATATACCTCTGAAACCTTAATTGTTGTGGCTGTACTTGGCTTCTTGTACCTTTTGCTTTAAGACAGGCTAGACGAGTCTAATTCTGTTTTAGGTTGATAGCATGGCCACTTACGTGTTTAATGAAGACAACTAATTCATTGAGCAGTTGACAACAGCTGAATTACTGGCATGTTCTAAGTTACAGATTGTGTCTGATTGTAGTAACACACAGAACTTGGTACCATATATGGTATGAGAGCACAGATGGCCTATTTCATTTCTTTTGATACCCTAAGTAGTTCACATTGGTATGTGCTCCTCACAGCAAGTGAGACTGATTCTGTGTGCTGGTCAGACTCATGACAGGTTAAAGCATCCTTAATTGCAAAGTCATCAATTGATATTAGTAGCCTTAATGATGTACTTCAGCATCTTTCTGAATTTCAAAATGAAAATCCCAGGAAATTATTATATTGGCTTCTCCAGAGAGTATGTGTCCAAGTTTAGGATTTTGAGTAACTCTGTTTTTAAGGATGAGAGGACTAGGATTCTTGCAAGTTTTTCTTTATTGTTGAGGAAGCGTGTATTTTGTGATGCTCCTGTAGCCTTTACAAGTGCTCCTGTGGAATGCATATTTAGCTCTTCAGGAAATATGTGCCTTTGTGCATAAAGCATGTGGGGCATCTGGATAGAATTGCATTTCTGTGATGGGACCTGTACGACAGAAGATTTTTTTTTCTTATGGAGGTTTCTTCTACTTTATAGCTCTGTTTCTTGAGAGTTCTGAAGGTAATTTAAATTGCGATGTTTCACCTTAGATATCCTCTTTTCTTTTTGAAGAAAGCAGATGTTTATGATGGGTATGGAAGTGACAACATGGCGTATGAACATTAAATTACTCTACTGCAGCACAAAGGAAACAGCATATACAGAAAATATTGCACTTATTCATGCTATTTCCCTACAGAAGGAGGAAGAAAGAAAGAAAATAGCCTTCATCCTGCTGCTTATACTGCTGAACCTGGAAGACACTGAAATACTATGCAGATGAGAGCAGTGTAAGAACTAGAACAGCATAAAATAGAATTACAGTAGCCTAATTCCTAGGGGAGTGAATCCTTGAGGCAAGGTCAGACAAGGTCAACATTGACTGGAAGGAAATAAAAAGATTTACATTTTTCGTAAATCGCTACCTGCACCTTGTCACTGCTGTTCAAAGCTCTAAATCTCAGACACTCCTAGCCAGCATCACAATTCTACTCAGGGGAGAGAAGCAGGACATTTTGTCTTATGGAGTGTTATAATTTTAGAATCACAACTCGTATTTTATACATCTACCTAATAAATATATTGTTCTTCATCAATAGCAGACCAAAAGAGAAAAGAAAATTTCACTGAAATATAACTAAATATGATTAATAAGTAGCCATTTATATATATATATATATAAAAAATTATAATCTACTGTTAGACACTTTATGAGCAAGAAATAAAAATCTAAATTCCCAAAGAAGATTAATTTTTGTGCTCCAACAGTTATTCCATACTGCTTTTAACATCCATTGGTTAATAGAATTAAAAGCCACATTCTTAATTTCAGATCTTATTGGTTAGGTTCCTTAGATGTAAGTCTTTCCCTTCATCTTTTTTTTTCACATGATCTTTGATAATCTTCTGCAGTACCCAGATTATAGTTATTTGGTGCTCTGTATGCCTTATGTTCTCAGTCTATGCATGGTGATCCTGCTCTCAGTCTGATCCTGGTTTCTGTTTTGAAGGAAAGAAGCGAGGCCCCCACCTACGGTACTTCTAAGAAACAGGGAAATACAACTCTGTCCTTTCTGAAAAACTCCCTCTTTGGAATAATGATTTGTAAAGTTCATTATAATTAACAGAAGTAAATATGTGATATTTTCATGAACACACAGTCTGTGTTTAAGATTCATTTTAGCAATCTGTCAGTAGTCTAACAAATCAGAACCTGACTTAACTCAGATTTAAATTCAGAAGGTATGAAGACTATAATAACACAATATTGGACGGAGTACGTAAATAGATGCATATGCTGCCATTTACTGTTTCAGTAACTTTTAACGAATATTAAAACATTATGTATTGTTTACCTAGACAATAACTAGCACACAAATTACCTGGTGGTGGTGGGGAGATATTAGTTAGATTAAGTTATAAGAGGGAGAACGTGTAAGCACATAGGTGACCTCAAGTACTCTAACGTTTAGCAGAGAACTTCAGTTCTGGACACAGATTTCCAAATCTCCAGTTTATGTGAACTGTAATCTGCTCTAGACAGTGGTGTAGTTCTTGGAGAGGAGATCACTGAGTTACAAAAACCTTTTGGTCAACAGTAATTAAAGCCTCTCTCAGAGAGCTTAGCTGTTCTTTGTAGAATGTATCCCCTGGTCTAGACAGAAAAAAGTTTGCAGAGCTCATCGCTGTAGCAGCAGAAGTTTCTCTAACTGGAGGCAGGATTTTGTCCAGTCTGCCTTATTGGCGGTGATTCTACATAATCTTAGAGCTGCAGTGTCAGCCTTGTTGCATTAATAAGTCTGTGTGCATTTAAGGGGAAAAAATCAAAGACTGGCTGTAGTGAGACAAAAATACTAAACGTTAAAAGAAGGTTCTGGTGCTTATTTAAACAGCCAGAACAGGACAGCATCCTGTGTCATCCATGAAATGCAGATTTCTCTGATATCTTCATTGTTCCACTTGTCCTTTTAGGGAATTTACCATGCTCAGGAAAACATTAAAATGACATTCAGATTAGTCAGAGAAGTAAAGAGAACACAGAAAAAGTAACTGAAGCTGGAAATGGATTTTGAGCACAATTTTAGAAGTTAAAAAGTTGCGGGTGAGGGAAGTAGCTGTCTGCCCTCATAAGCATCAAACAAGCCTAATGGCTGTCAACTGTCACAGAAAAAGTCCCCACGGAACTGTGTTATATAAATTTTTTCTCTTGTTTTGGTTAAAAAAGGAGTTTTGCTATAGAACTTGCATATTGACATGAACTTTATCTAAAGGTTGTGACTTACCAAAATGCTGGTGAAAATTTCAGTTACAGTTTATTTCTAAACTTTCTCTGTTATCATACAGCTGCCCAACTTGAGGTGTTGGTTTGGGCTTTTTATTTGTTTGCTTCTGAATGCTAATTCCAAGAGACTTGCACTTTACTCGTTCTTCCTTTAATTTTAGGCCCATCCCTGGAGAAATGTGCATCCTGCAGTCCTTTAGGCAGCTCCCAAAGTCTATTCAAATCTCACTGATAGCAAACTATTATGGAAAGGTTTCATAGGAACCCTCACCCTGCTTTCCAGGTCCTAATAGCAGGCATGTCTCCCAAACCAGAATCCAGCTCAGAGAATCTTCTCCTCAGTGGAGGAACATGCATCTGTTTTGGCAGAACACGGGATGAGTAGATGCCCTTGTTTTCCTGGTCCCGATATTTGCACGCACCCGTGCAGATTTTGCATTAAACAATCGTTAAAAAGAAAATTTTAAAAATCCCACTCCTCCTTCTCTGAAGTGATGCTAGGAATAGTGACTGTTAGCCACCACCTCCCCCGCGTGCTCTCACCTCGCTGCTGCAGGCTCAGAATCTCATTTACGTGCCATCTGATGCCTGGATCTTGCATCCTCGGCTGCAAAGTGTTACAGACTTAGCAGGAATGGTTTCCCTCAAATGTAGCCTCATTGGTATCCGAGGATGGCCTTTCTCCCCACAGGTCAAGAGATGGGGATTTGAACTTGCTTTGTTTTCTAGAGGGTACTGAGCTGAGATTTCCTATTCATTGGCCCAATGCCACCAAAATATTTTCAGATGCCTCTCAGTAGTTTTAAAAATACAGCAGCCATAAGCACAGTCTTTTAGGGACATTTTAGATGTGTTTTTAACCTGACTACCACGTAGGATCCTCAGCATACTTCTGGCTTCTTGAGCATGACCAAGTGGACTTGCAAAGAGGAACCCAGATAGTCTGGAGCATCTGGAGCAAACCTGCAATGTTTTAGGAACTTTTCAAATCAAACGAGGAATGTAGGCAGCTGTTTGTGGGAACCTTGACACTAGAGGTTTTGTTTGAGATTCAGGAGTCTTCCTCTGTTTTACTGTATGGTAAATCTTTATCTAGTTCCATGAATGTTAATGGTTATATAATAATTTAAAAATTTCTATACAGGGAAAATTAGAGGTGGGATGGGAAATAATTACTACCACATTTTCATTTTTTTGTGATTCAAAGTAGTGAAAGGTAAGTTGAAGCCTAGAACAAGTAACCAGAGCTCTGCAGTCACAGAAAGATGTTACTGAAAATTAAGGTTTTCTATGTCTCTTCTATATTTGATAGCCCTTTTGCAGAAAAACTGGGCTATGAGCAAGAACCTGTAACTGTTTCCTGTAAAACTGCTGAACTAGAGAAAATTTATGCAATCACTGCTAGGTTTTACACTGCGTCTCAACACTATTGATGTGTTACTGTTTTGTGAGATTTCGAAGAACATTCAAAGAAGGTACATAAATGAATTTTATCTAGAAATGAGTGTAAACAAACTGTTTGTAAATATATGCACATTTTATATGGAAATGATAGATGAGTAATTTGTGCATATATAGAAGCATGTGCACCATAAACACGTCCAAACTTCAAAATATTTTCAGCCTCCCTTTTCATGCTTTATGTCAACAAGTGTATCAGAAGTACCAGTGTCTGCCAGAGAATGACCAAGGATGGAAACTTGCCATCTGTGTGCATAGAAGCATGCAGAGAAACCTTGAGGGTAGAAATTCTTTGCTGAGGTGAGTAGTATCGGTGCAACACTATGTTCTTTTTTAACTTTGGAAGTATGATAATTTAAATAGATACCAGCTTTTTGAAAGCTGCTCTGCCATTTGTACACCCAGTGGCTTGAATGAAGTAGAAGACTTTGAAAAAAAGGGAATAAATTTTGACCAGTCTGACTGTAGAATTAGGCAGTAATGAGTGCATGGGCCAAGCTGATTTAGGAACTCCAGGAAGAAGGAGAGAATGCTGGTTTTGACAGCCATACTATCCCAGATTTTATCCATTTCTGGCACTGTGAAAGCTGATATGTGTTTAAAATTAACAGACCGGTTTTTTACAGATCTGAAACTAAAACTGAGATAAGTAATTAAGCCAAGTTATCATGCAGAGGAATGAACTGTAGATGTTTAAAATAACATGTCCTAAATATTCTTCAAGTTATTTTAAACAGTTCATCTTAAGGTAATTAAGCTGTGTCCTTTGGGTGAATAGCAACTTCTAATTTCGTTCTTGTAGTTAAAGTGATGCTTAAAGAAGATTATTTTTTCTTATTTAGATGAGATATATTAAGAAACCAGATTGGAAAAAATATCTCATTCCTGGGAAGACCTTTTGTATTGAATCAGAATATTTATCTTCCATAAGCAAATTTTCCTATCCTAAACCACAGCTGATTTTGTGAACATCCAAACCAAGAACCAAACCTGCATTTCAGCCCTGCATTTCTGTAAACAATAAAATACCAATTTCTTACCCAAAGTTCCATTAGTGATTTCCAGCTCTAATTGCCACCAGTGGATCTTCCCAGTGAAAAGTTTATAGTCAGTGACTTCCTGATTTTATGGCAAAGCCACTTTGCTGCCATTTGGTGGAGAAAATGTGCATATTAACTCATGAAAGTTGCTACTTCAGTAGAATCAGGATGGTCTTTCAGCTCTCACACTCATAGTCCTATTAAAATGTTACTACATCTGGTAGCTTGTGCTCTACAGTCCCAGTATTTAACATCCTTATTTCCTGAATCTGTCATTGCTTATAGCATCTAAGTGGCTATTGTTAGCTGTTGTTAGCTGTTTCTGTTTCCTTACGCAAGTGGCAACTGAATATTTTTTCTGCTATACTATTCTCAACTTTGATTCAAAGGGCAAAATGAGACTGAGTGAACTGGCCTCTAGTAATCCAATCTAGTACCATTCTGGAATTATTTGACCATTTGCTCCTGTTCCTTCTTTCCTATAGATGTACCCTGAAAGAGAGGAGAGACCTAAAAGATTCCACTTTCTTATTTTTAATGCATCATAAGGATACATTTATTCAGATTTGTGAATGCTCAGGTATTGTAATGATGGAAGCCATTTAAGTGTCAAAATTGTCAGCAGAAGGTCTGACGCTCTTAACACCATGGGCTTCTGGCATTTTTCTCCAGCATTCTGGAGTCTTATTTAGGCTTAACAGGGTTAGAAGCAGCTACAGTGTTGGTGGAGAACTGAGAAAGCTGAAAAGTTACTCATCCGTTGTGTGACTCAGGGTACACACTGCACTAGACAGCATTGAAGTGAGAACTACAGCCTTCCCCTAGGGCATTTTCCCCATTGCAGAATATCCTTTTGAGCATTTCTGATAGCTGTTGGAGGACTTTTTATTTTTTCTAATGCAGCTAAAGAATATCTACCAAGCAGTGCTTTGAAGAACTATATGAAATGCCTCATAATTAGGAAAACACCACTGTTGTGTTAACCCAGCACTTCACTGAAGTAATATATCCTTGCTCCTTACATTCACTGATACTTACACATCAGATAACCACTAATATGGCTGTTTTGTGTTTCTTATAACTGTGGTTTATCATTTAGTGTTAGCACGAACATCTTTGCACAGCATTGCTTTTTACCATGTAAATATAACCTAAAATTCTTGGCAAAGACTCTCTTGAGAATCCTGTGTAGTTTGTCTTTGCTATAACTATATATGCTTCTGTATCCTTTGGCTCAGTTATCATCTTCCCTGCTTCCAGGGTTAACATTTGTATCTTTCCATCTTACATAGTACTGGTTTGTTTCATTAATGGCCAGTGAATACAACTATCTGTTTACTTTGTTGTCACCACATCACATTCTGCAATTCAGTAATCTACTTAAATAATAAAACAGAAAGAAAAAGAAAAGAAATAGAATAGAAAAGAAGCCTCACAAGACATAACTATAACACTTCAGTCAAAATTATTGTCATTTTCTGTGAAGGAAGAACTGTTGTCTCCATTCTCAGCTGTTCATCTCTTTTTGTGCCAACAGTCAGTCATACCAGTCACGGTAAAAGAAATAAAGAACTTAATGCACAAAATGTGGCATCTTTTCACTGTAACTTGCTATGATCAGTTATTTATATCTAGGATTGTTCATACATATGCTACCCCCTGATCCATTTTGTTAAAAATAAAATTGCTAAAACGACATTGTTTTTAGGCAAATCTTAACATTTTTTCATTATGTACTCCACTGAATTTCTCCCCTGTCTTTAATCAGAATGTCAAATTGAAGCTTCACATTCATGTTTTCAATACCAGTACTTCAAAATTCTCTGCTCTGTCTAGCGTGCCAGGTCTTGTCTTTTCTTGTATTATACCGTCCATTGTATTTTGGTAATACTACAGTTTTTCTAATGCCGAGGTCATCTCCCTCTCCTACCACTGCAAGATGCCAATTAGGCAATTTGAAAATACACTTTCCTGGTTTCCTGCCATGGCCTGCCTTCTGGGGTTTTTTTGGTCTGCTCTACTGAAAAGAACAGACCTCTCTGTAAATGCGCAGTCCTTACTGAAACGGAACATGGAATGTGGGCAATGCAGCTTCTAATCAAGTTGCTTATTAAGTTTATTGGTCCTTAAGACATTGAAGAAAATATCCAGCAATCCTCTTTGTATCTGCACCTTACTGCAAGAATTTCACTGTACAGATTCTACATAATACAGATTCACATAAGCCCAAGGCAGGTAATTTCTATTTCTTTTACAAGAACATTCTCTCTGCTCTCTGTCAGGCTCTGTATGTCACCTCAATCTGCTGTAATGGCCATTAAAGTTTTGTGGGTACTTCAGCTTTCATCTCTGACCCTGTTCATGGGGTGTGAGACACAAATGAGCTCAGCTCCAGTACTGTGAACAGAGGGTTTTCTTCGTTTATGCATTTCATGTTCCCTCATATCTCTTGCTCTTTAGAAAGAGGGTCAGGAGCCATGTGAATTCTGAAATGAGTTTGGTTTTAAGGACTATTCATTATATCCTTGAACTACAGCCAGGAGACCACTCCTCAGAAAAATCACTAAATTTAGTCGGGTGAGTGTAATAGAGAATAAGTTAAACAAATTTGGGTATTCTCTCATAGGTTAGGTCAGCACTTGGCAACAGAAACCACGTCAGTGTTTCCTGGAAAGATGTCTCTGCTGAAACCCTGAGCTTAACAGCCACTCATGTTAGTGGGAACTTTCGAAAGAATTTTTTTCATAGCTTCTTGTTAAGGCTGCACAAGAATTTTTTATAACCCCAATCTGATAACATACCTTGTAAATATTAATTGTTCTTTAGGGTTAAAGGTTACAATTGCTCTTTTTACATTGAGAAAAGTTCAAACAAAACTGCAAGATTCCCTTTTTCCCCGTGAATTGCACAAGCATGAGGAACTTTCCTGATTTAAAAAAAAAGTGCCTTGGAAAAAGATTTGCTAGAAGATAACTGATATTTGACGTATGAAACAAGGCCTAAATCTAACCTTTTTTGAGTACGTGATTTGGCTTGAGGATGAAAAAGGACAAATAAAAAAGTCTTAAGAAGGAATAGGAGCTTGTGAGAATTTCTTCACTGGAGTAGGGATGAGAATATGCATGTAGAGAGCATCTCACCCTACTCCAATGACTATTTCTGTATTTACAGAAGTTGTACAGGTCGGAGGGGAGGGTATGGAGGGAACCTACTGTAAATGAAATACAGGCAAGTACCAAGGGTCCCATTACTCAAGGCAGGAGAGTGCTGAGGTAAATTAGCTGGTATGCAGCAGCAAGTGCTCGCAGAGCCAGCAGCTAATGGGCTCTCTGCAGACTCTTGATTCCCACGCTGGAGGGAGGAGGAGGCCAGCAGCATCCTAAGATCCACTGAAAGGCATTTAAAGGAAATGGGGGCTATTCTGTTCAGCATAGTTCTGTTCAGTGTAGAAGGGTCTACAAGATCTTTTGTTTTATGAAGCATTTGTATTTAGTCAGTTCCCCATCTTCCTTGGCATAATTTTAATAGAGAGTAAGCTTTACAAATAATTAGGATCTGCCTCCAAATAACTTTTTTTCTTTTTTAGTAGAGACTGCTCTCAGAACTAATGGAATCAAATAAGAGATTACAGTTCTCTGGAAGTTTGGACACTGACTTCCGAAAGTTTCTGAGAACTAGAACACGTGGTACAAACGAAAGGAAATTTTGTTTCCTTTGTAGCAATAATGGCTGTATGAAATATAGTCATAGTTTGAACTAAAGTTTTTGAAAACTAATTTTAAGAACTAGCGTATCTGAGCTGTCTTGAAAACTCTGCAAGTCTTGTTGTTGGTTCTATAAATTATCACAAGTCCACTTTTGGATGGAATGAGTATTGATACTTCCTGCTTCACATTTGTCATGCCTGTTGGAGAAGATGGTGACCCTTAGAGTGAAAAAAATAATTTACCTTTGATATAATACTCTGTAAGAGTTACAAGAGCTAATAAGATTTATGATCTGCAAAAGGAGAGAATTGAAATGGTGTTAATGATTACTAATTAGGATATTTTCAGTGGGACCTCATTTAAACATTTTTTGTTGAAATGTATTTTTACTGCCAGATAATCTAACTAATTTTATTCAAAATTAAAGCAAAAAAGTTATAGAAAGAGAAAGGAACATTCAAAATATTTAGTTTTCTACCTCACTACAGCTTAAACCAGGTGGTAGAGTAGGAACATAAAATCCCCCCAATCCCTTTCATATGCAAAAAAATTGGGATGTAGTCACACTGTCTTTATTTTCCACTTTAAGTAGTTTCACTGCAAAAGTAAACAAACCTTCAATTTCTTTAATGTGTTCTATTTAATTAGAATTGTAAACAGAAAAAAAGGGCAGTAGAAGATATCTTTAAGCCTTCATTTATGAAGGCTTAAAGATATCAAATTAATCAAAACTAAACATCAATAAACTTGATAATAAACTTGTTCTACCTCTACAAATTGCTTTTAGCACTTCTTATATTTGCTGAATATATTGAAACTAAAGACTAAGTTCCTGTTTTCCAAGGTCTGTAAGTGCCAGGGTCCAGAGCCTATGCCATTCACTCTGGATCACATGAACGGTTTTAGTAATATTTTTATCAGTAGTAAAATTGTAATAATAAAGGCAAACATAAGTCACACATTCGTTATCTTAAGGTAAATTAAAAACAACATATGGTTTCTAAATTTTCTAAATAGCTGTTATTTCTAGTCACTGTTTGAGTCCCAGTCATTACTACAATACTGGGGAAGGTTGACAGAAAGAGGCAGACCATCTGTGTACTTCTAGCTGGTTTATATTACAAAAACAAACACTTTGAATGCACTTAGTTTTGTAATTCGTTGCCCATGTTTTGCTGGGATCCCAGTAGAAATTAATATCACTATACAGCTGTAAGACTGAGCTTGAAACAGTCAGAACTACCCATAGTAGCACTAGGCAGCAAATGGAAAGGTGGAAGCTTCACAGATACTGCTTTGACTACCCTTTCACCAGGTGCCATTGAAAACAACCAAACAGCTGCAGGGTGGGGAACACCACGATGTGTCTCATCCAGCAGAAAAACAGAGCGATGGTGAAGGAGCTGTGGTGAGGGAGAGCAGGAGCCAAAGCTATCTTAATACAGAGAAAACTCCCAATCATAAAATAATTAATGTTCAGTAAATGTAAAGTGGTGGATTCTGGTTTAGAATATCAAAAGCTCTAATTTCGTGCATAAATTGAAGGAAAGGTCAATTATAGTAGTTTTTATAGATAATGTTGTGTGAATACTCAATATAGGTTGCTTAGCTTGCTTTTGCGATGAATTATTTATACTTTAACAATGTATTAATACTATAGTATGAGACCCCAAGTGTTAGAGTTTCAGGTATTCTGTAAAGCACTTAGCTCAAACAAACAGCCAGAGGGAAAGTTATGAAATTCTAATAACAGAAAGATTACAGAGGCTTCATTTTGATCTTTCTTGGGTCTTTTTTTTCATCTTTCTCCTGCAACACACATTATTGTCATATTACATGCATTTCTTTTCCACATCCCTATCCCTTCTCAGATTTCATTTCCACAGTGAGGGTGATTTTTCTGATTTGTACTTTCCATTTTTCTGATCAATACACTGGCCATTCTTTGTGCCAAGACGTCCCTTGGACATTTATCATGCTTTTTAAAATAAATTAATTATATTAGTTAGGGCTTCCCTAAAATTATATTTCATTTAATAGCCTCTGGGAAGAAATATTGTCAAAAGCTTTAAAAAAGTTAAATAAATTTTGTCAATCAGTTCCACTTCATCCACGTTTTTTATGATATTTAAAAAATGCTTTCAGCCTACATAATCATGTGGGATTTTGTCCTACATTTGTTTCCAAAAAATACGTGCTAGATGCAAGAATGTCATATTCCGTGATGACTAAAGCAATAGTTTCTGTCAGTATCTCCTTAGCTTGCCAGCTTTCATTTATAAATCAAGTAGTCTCCTTTTTGCTCTGAAACAACATGCTCCAATAATTTAGATGTCAAAACAGAACTTTCTGGTACAGAAATTAAAATAGCAGTGGCTCATTTCTTGCTGCAGGAAACGAACTCCTTCCTGCAGCAGCACAGTTGGAAGTTGGCTTTATGAGCCCATCCTGAACTCAAACTGACATCTGCTGAATATTATCCTGTTTGATACGAGTCCCACTTCTAGAGATGTCCCACTTCTGGAGATAAATAATTTATTTCATGAAAATTTAGTCCGTTTCAACTTGAGATGACCAAAGGAGGGCTTATTATCAAGGATTCCAATACCATTTATGAAGTTTATTCATATAGACACCACCAGTGGAAATGCTGCTTATCCTGGTTCAGAATTTAGTTAAATGCACAGGAACTGTGTAGCTGGGAATTAAAATTTATTTTTGTCTTCCAGGGAAAGTAGAAAAGCCAAAAATTTTCAAATGTTCCAGCTCTTACAATGTGAAATTCCATTTTGAAGAGCTACAGCTATTGCAGATGAAATTATTTGTGTTGCTGAGGTCTTAGATTACTAAAACTGCCACATTATTTCTTGAATTAAATGCAGATTTTTGCATATGAAACACCCACAGCATCTAATGTTTAAGCTTATGGTTTACCCTATGCTTGTTCTTGCAGCTGAGTCATTAGTCCTCGTGCTTGAATAACTGGCTAAATTTGCAGCTGAAATTAACTCAGGACTTTTTTTGTTAGCTTTCAGATGGTAGCATTCTCCCTTAGAAAATTGTGATGATACATAGGCAAAAATTATATTTTTGGTAATAATTGTTATGAAGTCATCTAATAGTGAAAAACCAGACAACAATATTTTAGTATTTTGCATTCAGAATCTCTTCCACAAAAGCCAACAGGAGAAATGCTGTTGATCTTGAAGGGGAAATATTTGGCTATACTTGGCAGCAGCATCAGTGTTTTTCTTTGAAATAAATTGAAAACTGTCAATAGAAGAAAATAGTATTTATAGGAAGAAGTGTCTTCTATTTCTGAGTTTTGCTAAATTTTTTTGTTTTCTTATATGAATTACAGTTGTTGCTTGTTGGACCTTTTGAGGAAGCCAGTGTCCCTGTATATTTATTCAGGGTGCTTGTCTGTGATTGGTACATGCTGTGGGAGCTGATGCTAGAAAATTATTTGGTTTTGTTTTAAACAAAAGGAAGTGTGACACAGGAGCTCTACAGACAGGGGAAAATGTATATTTTTTAAAAACTTTAATCGGGAAAAGTCTCACTACACACAAACATACTGGTTAATGTCATGTAGTTATAGGGCTCATTCTGCCTGAGAAGTGCTGTTACACTCAATATTACCAACAAAAAAGGGTATTGAGGAAAGCATTTATTTGAACATATTGGTGATCAGAGCTGTTTTGCTGAATGAACTGGGTGCTCTGGGAATGTGAACATTGCAGTACTCCTCTCATGGGGTACTGGAAGAAATAAGGGAATTGTGCTTCAGAAATTGGTCCTTAACTGGTTTATTCCCAAAGAGTTCAATCTGAAGAACAAGGGCACATCCAAGCCTCATAGAACTCTTCATAGATAAAGGTGAAAGAAAAACTACTGGAGCACAAGCGTTATTATTGTGGAAAGAAGAACCAGAGGCATTTGGGACAGAGCTGGGTAATTCTAGATCTTTCTGTAATGTCACTGAGCTGTATAAAGCAAAGTGAAAATTACAGCTGTTGTTGACTGAGCTTCACGCCACTGTTTGTACCTCTCTGCCCTTTGTCTACATTTCAAAATACTGAATTTTACATTAATGCTTCATTATTGCAGCATCACTGAGCTCTGGTAAATAGGAAAGGATTTTGCAAGCTAAGGCACAGAGGGCTGTTAAAGCTGTGTGAGGATTTGGACAGCTTTGACTCATACCTGACTCTCTGTAATCAGCAATGTCTTTCCCCTTCCTTTGGGGTTAGGCACATTAAAGTAAAAAATCGAACTATTTATTCTAGACCCAGTGGAGGTAGAGAGTAAGATGATTTCTCCCTCAGGCTGAATGTTTTCCTGGGATTTACAGGAACAGAGTAAAAAATAATTCATGGAGCATCTCCTAACTCAGACCATAATTAAGTTTTCCATTCAAGCTCTTCAGAAGTAATCTGTCTGGATGCTCAACACCACTGTTCTGTTTCTTTGTAATACCATTTGCCTCTTTAAAAGCGATTTCCTTTAAAAAGTAAAGGCATAGTGAAAATTACTCCAACAGTGGAATGTATATTTTTTAAAATAAGGAAAAGTAAGTGTTTGTGCTTCCAAGGTAGGAGAGATCTCTATATGTGCATTTACTAAAGCATTTCTTTGGTTTCAATTAATCTCCAAAAATAATTAATGTAGTTCAATTTGCTATAGAAGCTGCTGAACAGATGTAACACATGTCAGGGTGCAAGTTTTCAATTATTTGCAAAGTGAATATGCACACAGGGTTTACATGCAGAGATGCTGGCTGTATTTATAGCTTGAAAAATTACTGCTAGAAGTAACTTATCTGACAAGTCAGATAACCCAGAACAAACACATGCAAATCATGTTCTTTTAAATGCTATATGAAATAATGAACATGCTGCCTAATTTGGTTCTGATTCCTGATGACAATTTCCAAGATAAATAGAGTATTTATGGTAGGGGTCATGGTAGTATAGAGAAATGGCTGAAACATTTTGAATTGTTTATTACTGGCAATGTTAAACTGACTTCAGGTTAAAAAAGTTAGAGATACAAATATGGTGGAGGATAATGCCTACTGGATGCTCAGAGTCCCACTAAGGAATGGAGAACATGATGCAAAAATGATTTTCTTAATAAAAGAGCAGTACATTTGCTTTCCACATGATAGTCACCAGCCTTCCATATGAATATCCTTACTGGGAAAAAAGATTAACCAACCAGTACTCTTTAATATATGCACAGGCAGAAAGGCTTTGCATCTTAGTGTTATGAAAAATACATATGTTCCAAACCCACTCTGTGGCACCTATTAAACAAGCGACTGCTTTATCCTCTCAAGTCCGTTAATTTTCTGTTACCATGCCACCCAATTATGGATTTCTCCCCTCACCCCCAATCACGTCCAACTGTCCTTCAGTTTGTCTGCTTTCTGCTCTACAAGGGCCTATAATCGCATGGTGTCTTTCCCATCATCTCCTGCCACCACACTGCCCGAGGCGCTCATTATTATCAGCTGAAAACTGGTGTAAAGTCGGGGTGTTGCTCACATGATCACAGCATAAAGACAGAAATTCTCCCTCTGTCTGCGTATCAAAAGCTATTACTCCACATCGAGGTACAAAGACAGGCTATTACTTCCGCTACTGTTAATTGTTTCTTCAGGTGAGAGTTACCATTTCCTTGCTGTTGCTCTGTTCAATATTCCAAGTATGGAAGCTGGCTTAGCAGTTTTACTGTGAAGGGAGGGAAACTGGCAGAACAACTCCCCACTTGTGTGCCATGGCACTAAGTTGTTGAGTTTAGCATGAAATAAGAGAAAATCACTTCAAGAACCAAAAAAACCCCAAGTTGTGTTTTGTAGTAATTTTACTGTTTATGTACTGCCAAATTAATAGAAAAGGGTCTGTGAATAGAAAAATAGAAAAAATACAAAATGTCTGTGTGCATCGGTGTGCACATTTGTATTTTCACATTTTGTGGTATAAGGCAGTGAAATTAACTGATAGTTTCTGCTATAACCGTGTAGTTTTTGATGGTTATTTCAGTACTCATTAATCTTACTGGAAGATGTTACTTGAATTTGATGGACTAATTTAAATTCTTTCTTACCATACAAGAGCCTGTGTATGTACCTAATGTGTTCAAAAATCACATAATTAGTGGCTTTGAATTGCACCTATTTTGAGTAAATGAGTTTGGGATACAGAAAAGCTACCAGCAGCTGCTGCAGAACTGTCAGCTCCTCTCAGGGCTGGAGAACATTCACCCTCATGCTTGTTTACAAGCAGCACTCATAGCAGTAGGTCCTTAGATACAAGTGGATCTTGAGAAACTAATGATAGACGTATGAGGACTCTGCAATTATTTGTGAATCCTTCTTGAAACTGCTGTGGTAAAAAAAAATAAGGTGTTAAGAGGCTTATTTTAGATAACCCAGAGTATTCCTTAGGGTTGTAATAATGGTGTTAATATCTCCAGTTCAGTTTTGTTCTAAATTTCTGTCTGATACCAATTTGTGACCTCTGCTAATTGCATAATGTTTTAAAAATAATTGGTGAGCTCTAGTGTAATTTCAGGTGTAGGTTTTTTTCTGTATGTGGTAAAATATAATATAAAAATTAATCTGAGATTTCAGAGTATTTGATGTAAAAGAATGAAAGTATTAGAAACAGAGAATGGATTAGAGAGAAGTATCTCTCCCCTACGCCCTCACCCCACCATTTTGTGGTGTTTTGAAAGTTTTTTTGGTTTTATGTGTATCATTAAAAATACTTTATAATAGGGAAATGTTGCCTGAACTCCCAGTCTGCACATTCCAGCTTCATTTCAGTGCCTCAGCTTATTGGTTTTCCTATACAAGGCTTCAACTAATTTTTCTCACCCCCCATCCCCATGGTTATTATCCTACCTTATATGTTTTTCCTCACATATTTCTTTGCTGTTTTCCCATGTTGCTGGTGTTTTTCTTTTGATTTTTCCACTTTCTCTAGAAGTAACTGCACAAGTCAATTGTAATTATTAAGAGAAGCAAACTAGGGATGGAACAGCAATAATGAAGGGATTTCTGTGTGGGTGTCCGAAAATAGTAAAACAGCACCTATACCTCAAGTGTGTCTCACTTCACCTTTTAGTATTATCAAGGGTAAAATAGAAATAGTTCTTATTTGTTTTCAATCCTTTGGGAGCAAATCCCTGCCTGAATCAGTATGAATAACAACAGTGTGTTCTCGTTGCATTTGTAGCTGCTGCCACCTGAAAATCATTATAACTTGCTCAATCTTATGAATCTCTTTATTTTACTAGGATTGTCAACTTTTCAGCCAAAAATACCAACACTTAAGGGACAGTGGTGGAATCTGGCTTCTAAACTAGGTATCTCTTAAAAGCATGGGAAAACCATGATACAAGAAGCCATGTTCTCTTTTCTGCAGATAAGCCTCTTTTTTTTATTTGAGAAGAAATTGTTCCTCACTGCAGGTGATAATATATGGGTAATTTGTCCACTTCCTAAACAATGATTGTGTTTCACTTCCATGATTTGGTTAATGGATTACGAAGCCGGAAGTGACAGCCCTGGCAATGTAAAGCAATACTGCAGACTTCCCTGAATTAGATCTTATTTTAATTTTATTAATATTTTTCTTTTACAAATAATCTAAAATTTTCAAATAGTGGGGAATCCATTGCAAATTGTGCTAAATTAAGCAGTAAAGACAGTGATGGCAGAATAAATTTTACTGTTTGCTTCCATTCTGAATTTGTCTCACATGCTCTTCATCCTTGCATCTTACAGTTTTGTCTTCTGGATATAATAACTTCTAAAATTTCTCTTTCTCATGTAAAGGTATAGGAAACAGATCATTGTCATAGCCATGTCTGGAAGTCCCTCCAGTTCGTCAGCTGTGGATACTGGCACTGCATTGAGCATCCAGGAGCTTTCACCCCCGTGCTGAGCACCACAATGTTATGTTATGTTCAATTTGGACATGGCTTATTTTCTTTTCATTGACATCTGTCACGTCCTAAAACAGAGGGCATTTTCATCTACTGCTGTAAATGTTATTTAACTACAATTTTGCTTGGGGTTTTTTAATGCTTTCTCCATTTCTAACTTTATTTCAAGCTGCACAAACAAGAATTCCCTGCAAGTCTGCTGCAATCAGATTTCTTTCTAGCTTTCCTGTACTCCAGTTTGAAAGGCTAGTGGGATCTCCCCCTATTGTGAGAATGTTTTAGATAAACCACCTGCAAACCCAGCAGTTTCATTGGAGGTGAATCAGTCCATAAGGGGCAGTGCCAGGCTGAATGACACCCACACCCAAAGTTCTAGTTTACTGCAGCTTCCTTCTTGTTTGTCCCCTGACAGATGTGAAGAAAAATTTCTGCGCTTTTTTCTTTAACTCAGTACATGGTATTACCAAACCTCCATTTATCATCATGGGCCAGTGAGATTTGCAATTTTCAGTAACTCAGACAATTTTTCTGTGAAGCTCCTTCCGTTGGCTGGGATTTGTTGGGTGCTTATTTAGAAACACTAATAATTTTCTCTCTGCGAGCAGCAACAACCACCTGCATTCCCTAGGGCAATTATTTACAATGCAGAAGATCTAGAAAATATTTTTCATCATTTTTATATAACACCGTGCCAGTGACAAATTCTGCAATTCAGCCATGCTCACATGAAAATGATATAAACTTTCCAGAAAATTCATCATTAAGCCAGTCATCATTAACTTAAAAAAATAATAAAACAAAGCATAACCCCCAAATGTACTTTAGGAAAGTTTGTGAAACATTTCAGAGATTTAGATTGGCTTCTTAACGAAATGTGATGCTCTTGTCCACTGAGGTCCTCCCTAACCTTTTCCTGCCCCAACAAAACAGAGACAACATAGAACAAAAACACCATCAGTGCCTCATGGAGGGAAATGCCACAGAGTAAGGTCAGAACTCAAACCCCTTTGGCCACACAGGGAAGAAGCACTTTGCTTCTTCCTGCATCACTGGTAAAGACTACATCAATGCAAACAACGATACAGTTAATGTTTAATAAAATTACACTTCTATGAAACGTAAGCTTTGACTATAACTAAACTGACACATCTGTAAAGATACCCTTAGATGACTTAGTTGCAAAGAGCTATGTATTGAAGCAAGTAGGGATTTGTTTTCAGTAAGGAAAGCAACCGATGGATTTAGACAGATTCTGCTGAAAATACAAGTTTTACTGCTGTTTGTTCTGCGTGACTAGGGTTGTTTGAGTACAGTTTTTCTTTTATTCAAGCCTCCACTAATTATCAAAGGATTTCATTTTAAAATATTTAGCAATTCAGTGAAGTACAGAACTCACGAGGTTACTTAGTTTCTTTCAAAAATAATTTCTCCATGGAAGCTACCTTGCCTTCCTGTGGCTCAGGGTATTAAAATTCTCATTTTGTGAGGGGAAAACTGAATCTATGTGCAAGGTTCAAATAACTGGTTTTCTTTGGGTGACAATATAAGCTTTCATTCCAAAGCCCAGACTTTTCAGAATGCTGAAGCACAGCTGGTGTTCTTTGAATAGGAAAGTTGGTGTTTCAAATTCTTGGAACCTTCAGAACATTTTGAGATTGATCATGTGGTTTTTTGTGGTGAACTGGATTATTCAGAAGTATGCTACTAATGAGAAAGCAACTCTGTAATCTCTCCAAGTGTAGTGTGACCTATACAGTAATGATCAGACACAACCTGTTTACAATTTACTGGGTTTTATGCATACACATACCCACAAAGATGATCTATATCTTCCATAGCAGACATTAGGAGCACTCTTTTCCTATTAACAAGGACATTCCAGAGCTGCTCTTTGTGTATCGATAATAAATTGCCTGACAGTAGCCCAACAGCTTTATTTAAGACCTGTTCTTCCACAAGCCTTGGTTTTGCCACCGGTTAGAATGTAATCCCTCTAACAGGTAAACACAAACAAATTTCTGCTTTAGAAATTTTTTAAAAATGCTTTGAGTTATGACAAACACTAAATAGCAGAAGAATTTCTTGAGATTAGATAAATGTCTGCCCAGAGAGGTGGTGGCTGCTGCAGGATGAACTTCTGAGAGGTCCTCAGGGCCAGACCCTCAAACTCCATTTCAAGAGCCAGTCAGAAAATTCCGTGTATTGATATTTATAGTAGGCTCATCTATCTGAATAAGTGATGATCTAGGTAAATAAAGCTTGATAAATACAATAAGGAAAATCACAAGCCCACTGTCAAGCATGTCACTGTAGCAGGACTTCCCCCCTGCCACAGTCACCTGACCGTAAAAAGAAACCTGTCAGACAGAGCCTAGAAAAAGCTTGAGAGAATCAGTATCAGAATTCAGGCAAAAGATAGAATAAATGAAAAAGAAGGTTACAGTCATAAGAAATTAATTATTTTCTATTTTAAAGGAGCTTTTCTTTCCTGATTTGATTAATTTATCACTAAGTCATTGCACTTTCTGATATTGAGAGAGGAAAGCTCTCTTTTCTATAAGTAGGGTATTTTCAAAATTACTTATTCTTTCCTGAGAGTTTTGCTCAACTACTTGAAAATATTGTACGTCACAAAAATTTGTTTCAGACAATTCAGAAGTTGCTGAAAGTTTTTAACTTGCAAATTTTAAAAGTTAATTATGCTAATCACCAGAAAGAAATGACAGCAAAGTAATGCCATTTCTGGTCTCGATGCTGACATTTTTTTTCAACCATCTAATGACTGAAGAAGTAATGTGCATTATTAGTTTTACCTTCTGCTTTGAAACTTCATTCTCTGAGATCAAGTCAATTTTAGTGGAGTTTCTGTTTCTGACAGGCTATTAAAAATAGGCAAAATGGTTTACAAAACTAAAGTCAAAATTTAAATGATTTATACCTAAAGCAATGGGCAGCACACATTAAAATAGAAAGGTTCCTATCAGGAAGGTTTTGGGTGAGAAGTCAGGGTACATGTTGATGTTCGGCTGAGTAGTAAGCAACGTCTGATTGACAGCTTTTTCTTTTTCTTTTTTTTTCTTTAGTTTGATGCAGACAGAGATGAAGAAGAAGTGTTCTCTGACATAAGTTCAGCAGTTGACAATAAACTATTTGCAAACAAAGAGACTGCAGCAGGTGAGTTACTGTAAGATTTACAGAACTATATTTATTGCGCTGCATTTGACATTGGTGGGATGGTTTTTTCATATTCTTCAAGTTTGGACGTAGGTACTGCAGCAGAGTCTTGACCAGCCTCAAACATCTGCACAATCAAGGACAAAAAAAAATCTCTTTATATTTGGAAACCTCGTATAGCCTATCCAACAACTTGTTTTTCTACAAATTAATCTTAAAATACTATGGCAAGTCTACTAAGCTATACTATTAATACAAAAATTGCATATGTTTTTAATTCCAGTTGTCAGCTGTTTCAGTTTCAGTGATACCTTGGTGTTCACCAGAAAACCACTCCTGTGAGATTAATGATCATACTTCCTCCCTAATAATTGGTACTAATTCTGAAACGGTGTGTGAACATAAGTCAGATGTTTGGGGATTTTATTTATTTGTCTATTTATTATTTATGCTTACTGAGGCTTGAATATCTTCAAAGTAAAGCCTTTGAGAGACAAAGAACTGCAAAAGAATTGAAGCTAAAAATCAAAGCACTGAAAATCCATGACATCTGTCAGAAATGTTTTGCTTGAGGGCAGCAGAGAAATGTTCCTTGTAACTTCACAACCTCTTCCTTTCACAATGGCATCCCTGGCTGTTTTCCAAATAAACTACTAGCTTTACATAGGTAGATGATGTCATAAATATCTTCTGAACCAGCACACATAAAGAAATTTTTTATGGTGTTCTCAATGAGATAAAGATGAAGTACCAAGGTGGGAAGGGGGAGGGCAGTGAATGCAAGAGGGGTTGAGGTTGGGGAGGAGGTTGAGAATTGTAAGAAGTGCATCAGCTAAAAAGCCCACAGGTTTCTAGTGGTCACCCTCGAGATAAGATGCACACAAGAATAAAGATGACTCTCTTTCTCCGTTAAGTGGCACACATTTTGTTTGTGCTTAGCCTTATTCATAGAGGCAAGAGGTTGATCCCAAACCTAAAATGGCATTCCCACTGTACAACATTGTGGTGATAAGTGCCTCTGGATTCCCTAGCTGATTTAAGTGCTGGACAGGAAGAAGAGGAAAGAAGTGTAATAAAGGTGCAAGCTCTGACAAACAGCTCGATGAGAGCTAAACAATTTGCATGAATTGGTTGTGATTCTGGATGAGTTCCAGTCAGTTCCTCAAAAGTCCGATCTGTTTAATAAATCCCTCACCAAAATAACTGGATACCCATGAGCAGATGCCATGCCACAATCATCTAATTAGTGCCTACTCTGAGCACTGGTAATAGTTAAGAGATTTGAAGAAGTAGGATTTCTATGAGATCAGGTGTTTAATTTCTAGAGGTTGCAATTCCAGCCTGTCTTGATCTCACTTTTTGTCTTCTAATCTTATTAGTGATATTGCAATATACTGTAGTTCCTTGTAGCTAACATAAACATAATATTTCTAATATTTTCATGCCTCCACATCAATCTAATTCATCTTATACCTGTAAAATCCAGTTGTAATCAACTTTGTAACAATATGTGCTGAAAGAAAACAACCGAAATGTTTATAGATGAAAATACAATTTTCTCATTGTTGCCGTCTACAACATACTAAGACCGTTGCCAAGAGCAACAACCTGTCATGAAACTCAACAGCGTAAGGTTGCAATAAAATTTGTATTAGAAGCATCTTACTGAGAGGAAAATTAAAATGTAATCATTCTAATGCTAATCAGTGCTTCAACAAATTATTTCTATAATATTCCACTTGAAATTTATCTTCTAAGCATTTGTCTTGCCCAAGTGCTTATGTGCAACATGCATTGAGTTACTAGATGATGCTTCAGAGCATGTTTCATAACATAAAAAGACATTTTCATCTTATTGAGCTTAAACATGTTATTAAGAGAAACAGTATGTTTCACAGGATAGGCTTAGATTACTTTTATGACAGTCAGTGTTGAACTGTGTGAATACTATCATTGCTGAAATATGAGCCAATGAACCATATTGAATAGAATTGCTAGCAGGATTCGAAATAAGTAATGCATTTAAGCAAGGATTGGAAATTCAATAGCTGATTTGCCAAAACACAAATGGTCCAAGGAGCAGACAATTAATTTGCATGATGGGTCATAGCTACCTTGTGATGGGAAGCGAAGTCAGCTGCAGATAAATTTAGACAGATCAGTACAGTTTATTTTCATTGTATAAATGAATGTAGTGAGCTGTGAAAAAGCAATGCTTGACATTTGCATTCATGACAACTGAAGGATGTACACCATGATTTTCAGAGAAAGTGCCATGAACCCAGGCTTAAAACACTGAAATGTTTTATAGGACCAGAGACTTTACGGCCATGATCCCTTGGGCTTTGGGGTGCATCTCTGTGGCAGGAATTACACACCCGCCCATAACAGCCACACTCTCTCGGCTTCCCATGATCGATCTTGTGCAATTCAGCTTAGGAGCAACAAACATTATGTAAAATACAGCATAAAATGTAAGACACAGCCTCATGGTGAAGGAGGTGACTGAGCACAGCCGTGCACCCCTTTGGTGCAGGGGTGTCACTGTCCCTGACTGTCAGACCTGGCAGGGGTAGCACCTGTCGGCACATCCTTGTACAACTGCAGCCACCTTTAATTCACCTCATCCCTTGGTGCTGTGTCATTGGATCCTCTTGGATTCCTCACAAGACAAATCTTTATGAAGGATGCCTTCAGTGTCAAGATACAAAGCATGGCAAAAAGAGGGAATGCATTCTAGCTCTCTGCTTTTTTGTGTTTCAGCCTGTTCCTCCACAGAGACCTGATTATTCAGTTAATAGCAATTTAATAAAAACTTTCAGCTGCTTTATTTTTCAGTTGTGCAGTACTGCACCTAATAAAATCCTCTCTTTTTTTCTCTAAGGAAAACACAGGCACATGAAAGTGACCAGGTCTCCCTTGCCTTAACTTTATTCATGCAATTAAGGAAGCATATTTTAAGCCCTAAGGGTACCTGTTCAGATCAGGTGCTTGCAAGTTATTTCTCCACGGCAGTAGAACTTTCATGGGTTTTCTTAATTGATATTTTTTAACTTGAGTTTCTCCTCTTGCAATTGATAAAGTTACTTAGATCACTTCCTATAGGTTCATACAAGCACAGGAAGGCTCCAAGTTAACCAAGAGCTTATTTGAGCCAAGAGATTATTTGGTGGAGTGGGACACCCTTTTGAAGGAATTAAGACAAACCAGACTGTAAAGCCTTTCCTCCTAATAGACAAGTATGAATTGTTTTTATAGCCTAATTCTCATGGTACCAACTTAGCAAAATAAAAATAATGTAACTTCTTCAGAAAGTCAGTGAAACTTATTTATGATCAACTGTTTTGATGTCAGACATGAGATGTGCAGCCTGCAGTCTCATTGGAAGTAACAGGGCGTGTTTGCTTCCCAACACTTCAACCAGTCCTCCTCTTTTCCGTAAGCCAACATTTTGCTTTTCACCTTTGACAGATAAACATTGCCACAGGTTTTACATAAAACGTTGCTGATTTAAACTTGGGTTTAGAAAACCTGAGCTAAGTTTTGAATTACCCACTTTCTAAGGCTCTCCTTTTGGCTTTAACCTTGTCTGGAGATCTGCCTACAGCAGGATTCCTGACTGCCAGTACCTTGCCAAGGGGCTCCCTGGTGTGCCTCGGCTGCCGCGCGTACAAGCGATAGTTAATGTTGTTCTCCCCTGCAAGACCTGTTTTAGGAAGATTTAGTCTGACCTTAGCAAAATATGCTCCCTCCAACAACAAACTGAGCTGGAGCATAGCAAACTACTCATGCTGCACCAGGGATATCGCAAGTACTCTTATATGTCCCTTAATTACTTTATCTTGTCCTGGGAGTAGCCATTTGCTTCAATTCATTTCTGATGGGATTGTCTTTAGGCAATTTGAGAAGGATAGAGAAGTCTGAGCACTGTGCAGTGATAGATGGTTATGGGGTTTATTAGTTTTCATTAAACCATGAAAGAAAACACTGATTTTCAATTTTTCTTGGATATACCCTAGGAAGAAGCTATGTTTTTGCAAGGACGCTGGTGTTCTAGTTCAAGGAAGAAAGGCTTTAAGATGCTTGACCATATTAAAATTGTATAACCATTATGGCTTTTATCACTTAAGATACATTATGCATGAGTATTCATTTTCAGCCTGACCTTAACATTTAAGTTTGCAGCACCATATTTCACACTAACGTTTCTAGCTAAGAATACGTACGGCTCTTGGTAGTTAAGTGACAGTTAATCAAGTGCCTTTAATAAAGTGCCAACAAGTGCCTTTAGAAATGATTGATGTGTCAGAGTAGGCCAGTGCCAGTGACAACTGAGGCTTAGTTAAATTATATTATCAACAATGACACGGTGTTAAGAGTGAGATGTCAGCTGTGTAAAATAAATCAAAAATTAAGAGTCTCTCAGCAGCTGGAAATCTATTTCCTTGTATATATCTTTTAGAGACAGGTATTTTCAAAAGACCAGGACGTGTACATGCCAGAGAACATGCTGCATTTGTACATGTGACACTGCGGTAGCAGGAGTACAATTCCTTCCTGTAATGTTTTTCTAGCAATCTGAAAAACTGTACATGAGCATCGGGGGATGGGGGCAGGGCAGTGAGGGAACCAAAACAAACGCATCATCAGATGGTAGATGCAGGTCTTCCCCTGGCATCTCTTATGTAGTCCAGAAAGTTAAATTGAAGATTAATTTGGCAGTAATTGTGATAAGGATTGCGAACTAAGACACCCTGGAATCATCATCTGTACCAAGCAGTTACAGTTTGGTCATCATGGCATCCAGCTCCTCTCTTCTGTTCTCTCTGTCAGGGATATTTACTTCACCACCTACATAGATTATTACTATGTAAACTTTAAAAGCAAACAAACCCAGATAATATATACATGCATCTGGCACAAACTGAATGGCAAAATCTGTTATTGATAGTGCTTGTAAGAGCAATCCACTGATACAAACAACTCTAATGGTGAGAAAACAACTCCAGGCCAGCAATAGGCTTAAAACTATGTACCCTCAGTGCCAATGCGTGCAGGAACATCATACCAGGGAGAGACACTAACCCAGGAAGTAGGGGATTGTTTTCTTCATTAGGGATCTTGTTTCACTGGGGACAGGAGGGCACAAAACAAAACACAGCTTATACCTCCCTGGTTTTACCTGTTCCTCCCCACATTGAGTGGTTGGACTCATCTGTGGCCAGCTGGTTATAATTTTTAGGTTTCTGTGTATCATTGCAATATTTTTATTATTCTCATTTTACTAATGCTGTGAAAACTACTTCTATAGTCTCATGTCTATTGACATTTTAATGTGTTTAGAATATGTGCAGAATTTGGTTGAGGGCTGCACCATCTGGAGGACCCAGGAGACCATTTCCTTCTTTATTGCCCAGGACTGGGATAATCTGAATGGGGTGACAGTGCCAGAATATGATGGCCGTGTTACAGCCTTCCTGTGTTTATATAGAAACATTATTGGTGGTTTATCCTCCCATTGTGGTTTAGCAATGACTCCCTCCTACACGACTTCTTGAAATATCAAGCTCAGTTTCTGTTGTCCTGCACCTTCAGCAGTTCAGCTGAAGCTAAACTGTAAAGCTCAGCAAGGCTTCTCAAGAATTGAATTTTGTCATCCCAATTGCAAGAGACTGCATTCTTCCTGGTCCTGCCACAGGAGGATGACAAGGAGAAGGGGCAGAGCCACACAGTCTCCTTGGGAAGGGGTAGAATAGGATAGAAATGGAGATTATTGCTGCTGGAAGCATGCTGCTGTGGTCCCCTATCAACACCACTCCAGGATCCTTATCTGCTAATCAGAAATTAGTATTTCCTTTCTCTTTCTTAAACTAGTTTGTATTCTCCCTTGAGTGTGGCAATTTTACAATTGCAAGTCATGGCACGCAGAACACCCTGCCCAATAAATACGCAATCTAGCTAAAACAATTCACCATTTAGCACAGCCCTTCCTTACTAAGATTTGTGGTAGCTTTCATAGATGCTTAGAAGGCTTTGCTAATGAAATACCATTCACCTGGGTACTCTAGCAAACCTGAATGGCTCCTTGGATCACAGTTTTTGCACAGATACAGACAATTGGAAATATTATAGTGTTCTACCACATAAAGTGAAAATTTTCAATCCATTTCTGAATTCTAATTTTCTTTCCTATTTTAGGGCCAAATGAACTTGATTGCAGTCTGATTATGGATTCTGGAGATACTGTTTACACAGAATTTGACTTTGAAGACCAGGTAATTTTCTGTATATATGGCTTCTCTCTAGACAGTTTTCTAGTTTATGTACATACTGTGCTATAAAATTTGTCTGAACAAGGTGACGGAACTTTAAGGATAGATAAGGCAAAAGGATTCTGAAGAGCAACATAAATAAATTCATGATACACAGAGGTTGCTTTCTGGTTAGGAAAAAAAGAATTAATATTATTAATAATATTATATGAATAATATTAAGAGCCTTTATCTTGCATTACTGTGCATTGCTGAGTTTCCTCCATAAATTTAAAAATGTTGGCAAATGTGACAAATAGAATTGCTAAAATGCACTGTAAGTCTGCTATATATCTAGGAAGTAAAACTTTTCAGAAGAGCAGTATGAAATTATAAAAAGTGTGAAATATAACTACAACCAAATCAAACATTCTCCCTGTGAAGAAATGTTTTTAAGAGTAAAAAAGAAAAAATCCTTACAGTGTGTTGAAACCAGCCTTTCTACTGATCCTGTTCAATCCACATCTAAAAACTTAATTTTGGTGAGAGTTTTGCTTGTATATGGGAATGCCAGAGGGAGGGGAAAAAAAAGGTTGTGTATATCTTCCCCCTATAATCTTCATATCCACACTGGTAAGGTCACATCTGGACTAGTGTTCACTTCTGGAATTAGTAATATGTCATATGGAGATACTCGAAAGAGTCCAGCAAAGGACCACTGAGATAATTAAGGGACTGGGCTGTCTCTCTGACAAGGAAAGGCTGAGAGACCTGAGTGTTCAGCCTGGAAAAGAGAAGGCCCAGGGGCATCTCATCAAAATGTACAGAAATCTGAAGGGAGGATGCAGAGAAAATGGATCTAGGCATTTTTTAGTGGTGCCCAGTGACAGGACAAGAGGCAATGGGCACGAACTGGAACATGGGAGGTTCCTGTGGCTTGGATGCTGCAGTAAGGATAAGTGTTGTGTGCTTGGTACCATGCTGTGGATAAGCATTAAAAGAATGACTTAAAATTAAAAAAAAAAAAAAAATTAAAGCCATCTGCCTATCACAGCACTATACTTAAGGGTGGTGGTTTTGTATGTTTTGCTTCCTGTCTTCCACTTTTGCATGACTCTGCTTGTATTTTCTTCATGAATACCACAAACATTTCTCTAGATTTGTGAGCAGCTTGGCAAAGAATGTTAATTTGTGTTTCTGTTGTCATTCAACAAAATGCAGTTGCAAATGTTCTCACCTCTTTTCTCATTACTTGCAAAAGATATCTTTTCTTGTGACACTTTAAAGCTGGTGACAGAATAAGGGCCAACAAAACTGAATTTTCATTATCATTGGATCATTCATTGGTTTTCTTTCACAGTATTCAATGCAACAATTCATCCTCACCTGCAACATGTTATATGTTCTAGCCCTATTCATTTCTTTTAATTTATAGATCCCTTTACTCTTGTTTTTGGCTCAGTTATTTGAGTTTGGCTGTTTTTCAAGGAGGCAGCTTGCCTCTGTCTTCCACACCCCCTTTTAAATCCCATTCTTTCACAAATCCTTCTTAAAACATTCTCTACCCAGGAAACTCTTAAATTTCCCATTATCTTTGTCTTTACTCTGCTTTATTATTGAGGGGTTTAAGCCTATAAAGCAGAGTCTATATTTATATTGTTTTTGGCTATTTTGATGTTAAATTTTGCATTTTAATGACATTTAAAATAGGTTCTTTTGGAAGAGTGCATACACTAAAGAAATTATGCTCTTGGTTCATAATGTTTACATAATAAGCACAGGTTTTATGGTTACAAAATAAAATAAAATTAACAGAAACATGAAAATTCTACTGATATCGTAATAGTTTCAAACTATATAGTTCATTGATGATACTTTACACAGTCCATAGAAGCACTGACTGCAGTTTTGAATGCATGTGATTTTCAGATGAGATTGAGCAAGAAGACTGTGATGGGACCTTATTGTCTTTGTCAATGGCAAATATTCCTTCTGCCAGATGTGGCACTTAGCTCTTCTCATTATTTTGCTAAACTAACACATTGCTGTTCTGGCAAGAGTGCAATACTGTTATCAAACAAAGAAGGAGGAATGAAGCTAAAACAGTGCTAAAACCCCATCAGTCAAGGACAGCTATATAAATATGAAGTGGCTGACACCAACTCACTTCACCTTCAAGTTGGTATCTTGATACTTTTTTCGGCATTTAAAAAATACAAATATTTATATTACTAATAAATAAATTTATACACAGTTTATGTGAGATGCCTTGTACAAATATAAAGAAAATATAAAGGAGAAGGCAATTGCAACCAATTTGAAATTATGAAAGCAAGTGTTATATACAGAAGCAAAAAAGAGAGTGGAGATTACCATGAAGTCATAATACCACCTAGCTGACTGGTCTGAAAAACAAAATGAGAAATTACTCTCAGGAAGGAAAGATCAATAACTAAATTCAGGAGTGAGGAACTGCTCACATTCAAAACTTGAGCTCATTTTGACTGTGGCAGTGATTTAATACTCCAGTGATTTACCACATGCTGTTTACGAATTGTGTGAAGCATCAACAACCTTTACTCAGAGAATCTCAAGTGGAAAAAGAATGTGTGTCTGGATACAAATGTGTCATGCAGTGATGTTATTGCATAGGAAATCTGTCATGAGAACGTGGGGGTTAAGAAGGCTGGTTTCCAAGCAACCTTACACAGCTGAGCTGCTAAAAATGGCTGAATTTTAGGGAACATCTTGGAAGTCACTGAACAAGAGGAGTTGGGGGTCACACGGAAGACAAAGCCACAGCTGGCAAGTGTGTCTTGGCGCAGCTGAAATGGACTTACACAGATACTTCTGCATTTTCTCATTCTTGGAATGAGCCAGCAAAATCTCTAGTGTAAACTAAGCCATAAAAGTATCCGAGTTCTTCAGATGTACATTACTTCTTCCAGAATAATGTCTCTTACTGGTAGGCAGGAGCAAGGAGAACGAGTGGTGTGGTTCCAACTACTGATATAGTCATTGGCTCATGTAGGAGTGCTGAGTGCTTCGAGAAACACCTGATACCTCTTGTTGAAACAGTGCAAAGCAACACTAGTGCAAATTAAGATCTGGCTTTTCTGGAAGAGTATGCAGGGGAAATTGAATTAAAAACAACTCAGAAAAAGCTTGAGCTTTGAATTGTACATTTTATAAATGATCATTCAATTAAATTCATGTAACTAAATTAAAAGCAAGCTGATTGTTTTCTACTGGCTGTGCATGAATACTTCAAGAACTAGAACACTTGTAATCACTAAGTCCCTACAGCACTGAAAGGTAGGCAGGAAACACCCTTGTTTTAAAAAAAGAAAGAAACCCAATCTTTTCTCCAAATCATTAATAACTGTTTTTCTGGATTTGTCTCAGATCTGTGAGATCCTGTATTACAGAAGGAATAATACGAGTTTTTAGAATTACTTAGAAATACATTCTTCCAAAAAACAGAAATAAATAAATAAATAAAGCAGATAGTACCTCTCATTGAGAATGCCTTGTGGAAGAACCAGCCAAGGTTTCACATCTTACCAATCTCTATAGCCTTTTCTGGAATAATGATTACACTACTCATGACTTGATTGGAAAACATGAAAGCAAAGTAACGTGATTCGTTTCAGACATTTTAACCCATATTAAGACTTCAGGAATATATTTTGGGCCAGTCATTTTTGAGTGCCACAGCTTTCAAGAGTATTCTCAATTTGCAGAACTTGCTGTCATGACTAGTGTCTGGTTTAATAAGGATTGTTCTTTGCTGCTGGAATGCTCTCAAGTGTGATAAAGGTTTTTAATGCTCACTGTGTTCATTTATACTTGCCATTCAATTTCTCAACTTTGCCAGAGAGACTGTCAATGTAATGCCACTTGTTTCTACAGACCAGAAAGTTTTTATTTTTAACAATTGGATTTTTAATTAGAAACCTACCATTTGGCTTATTTGAAGTGCATTCAGGCCAAAAGGGAGTACTGAAGAATTGGCATCAGTGAATCCCATCAAAGAGTTCCAGAAGAAAAGAGCATCCAATTATTTTCTATGAAAACAAGCCTTTCAAGACAACCTTAGCTAGCCTGAGGAATATTTAGAGTAATTAAAGAAAAAGTTAAAACACACTGTCAGGCAGCTGTGGAATGAATGCACTCCTGAACAAGTGCTTACAGAACTTTAGAATTTGGGAAATGTGAAAATCAGGTCAACTTCAAGTAAAAAACCTCAAAAATATGTTTAGCCTCTTCTAATATTTGGAACATGAGGTCATAGATTTCATTGAATGGTTTGGGTTGGAAGGGACCTTAAAGATCATTTAGTTCCAACTTCCCTGCCATGGGCAGAAACCTTCCACTAGACCGGGTTGCTCAGAGACTGATTCAACCTGGCCTTGAACGCTTCCAGAGATGAGGCATCCATGATTTCTCTGGACAACGTGTTCCAGTGCCTCACCACCACCAGATCTACAAAACACAGAAATGCATTTTTGTGCCTTCAAGGGAGTTACAAGTTCATAACTGAGGTGTTTCCATGTCCTTGCAGTGTCATCCTGCATTTACTGATGCAATTAGATAAATGCAATAGTACGTGCAATGAAGAGATTGCCTTTTTTGTTTTTTGCCCCCCAAATGTATCAAAGACCTAGGAAAGGTAGATGGAAAAAAAAAGAAAAAAAAAAAATTCTGTTCAGCAACGACAAGCAATCAAGTTAATTAAAAAACTGAATAACCCAATCTTTACTGCAAGTTCAGAATGTTTTATATTTAGAAATGTGACAGCTCACTTGAAAAATTCACGAGCAAAACCAAAATCAAGTGGAGGAAAAAAGCCCTGAAAGAGACTTATTCATTCTAACAAGAGGAAACAGGCTCTTGATTAAAAGTTTTTGCTATGTGGTTACAATTCGTTCTACAGCCTGGTGTAGTCTCCTGTCCAAAGCACATAGGAATCCAGGCTTTAGGAAAGCTGGAGGAAAGCTTTTAGTGAACTGGTGCAAAACAGACTCAATTGCTACCAAGACTATAACAGTATTTCCAGCCTGACTGATTAGCATAGCTTGAAACTTAAGTATTCAAGAGACATAAGGGAAAGTTCCTGAGAGTCTTTTCAATGCAGAGGCAGAACACAAATATTAGTAAAACTGATGGGCAACAGCAAACTGAAAGCCTCTTTTAACTAAAGCTCTGTGGATTAAACCAAAGACCATTTTCCTCCATTTACTGTGTTTCGTATAAATTGTCGCTTGGTTTTGACTCCCTTTTCTCTACTCTGAATATTCAGTCCAAGTAATTTATTTAACACTTTGGACACAGTACTCTGGGGTTAGCATTACAATACTACAGAGAGCAAACTGCACACCTTCATTAGCAGGAGAAATTTTCATTCAGACTTCTAAAGGTACCTTTCCAAATTAGGTAAACATTAATTAAATTCTTCAAGGAGTCAGATTAGAGTGTCATATATTAATAATGTGCTTTCTTTTTACTTGAGAACATAAGGAACTTCTGGTGTAACAGCAGTTTTATTCATATATGCTGTGCAGTATTTTACATTACAGGTGTTAGTAAAATGACCAAGAGTATCCAGAAGCCATTTGGGCTTTTAATGCTGAATATTTCTGCAGTGTCCATTTCTCTTTTGCTGATAGACAGCAGTATCAATTTGAATTACAGATTCTGGTTATAAAGGGAAACTGATTAAAACAGGAATATGGGATAGAAAAGAAAATGAGAGGGTTCTCAGAGAATGGTTGTGAAACTCTGTTCCCTCAACAATTGTTTTTGTTAAACGTGGAGTCCATCTAGTTTAAGGATATCTGCAAAAAGGCATAATGAATAAGCATCCAAAGACATGAAAGAGCCAGAAAGGCAGGCCTAACTACAGAGAAAAGATGTTTAATAGAAATGTACTGAAGTCAGTGAACAATCTGTTCGGTTCATGTTGCCATGGAAACTATCCTATTAAATGCTTTAAAAAAAATCAGTTCTAGAAACAAAGTACTACAGTTTGCCTTACAAAATATTTCCTGAATAAGCTCAAACCATGTGTATTTTGGTGCTTCTAAGTAATTTTGTAAGCGCAAAGAATTTTTTTTCTCTGTCAAAATCACCATTGTACACTGTAATAAAGGCATGTGTGAGAAAGTCTGCTGCTCTATTTTCCCCCATGCAAACCGTGGAAAATGGGCGAAAAATAACCCAAGAGTCAATCTGCACTTTTTTCTGTGAAATGCCAGAAACAGTTGTTTGCTTCTTCTTTCCCAGATGTTATTTGAACTTACTTTCTGGTGATAGATATATTAGGGGAGACTGAACTGCCAAGGTTAGTTGAAGTCTTTGCATTCCAATTCTTGCCTAATTTTGAACCAGAAGTTGCTGCCTGCAGCTCTGGTGGGCAGTACAAGACATAAGGATTCCGTTACAATGATGGTGAGCTCAAGTGAGTTACTGGAGATTTAAACAACAGGCGACAGCATTGTTCTTCAAGAGGTGCTGCATTTATGCCTCACTGAATAATTTTGCAGTATATTATGAAGTCCTTCTCTGTGGCTTGTGGAAGTGTCTGTAGTAAAAGCATTACAGTTTACAGTATCTCACCATTATTTCTGTAGGCAGTAACAGTAGGACACTGTACCTTCTTTCGTCACACCAGCTTGCCCCTCCACTGGCAAACTGAGGCCTTATGCCTTCATGAACAAAATAAAACTTCACAGCTAAAGTTATGAATTCTACCTTTACAGTCCAGAGAACTTGCATAATTCTTGGGGAATATCAGGCATCCCACACAGTTGATGCAAATAGGATTCACAGCAGAACTTTTCATATTCCACCAAAAGTTGATAAAGAAATGTAAAGGTGTATTTTAAACCCTCTCTGCCTCCTAGATTTAGAGACCGTACTCTGGGCTGTGGATTGGTTCTGTTCACGTAGCCCAGCATCACTAAATGCAGCTACCAAAATCCTTTCTTGAAAACATTTGTAGTAACAATTGCTATATTTTAAAGCACTGCAGAAGGAAGTGCCTTTTTATTTCTTTTATATTTCTTAATCATTGTCAAAGTACATCCTATATATTTTTACATACACATATAAAACTGCGGTGATTGCAAAGATGCTGTTTTACTCTATCGGATACAAAGCTGCTCTTAAAATCACTTATTTGTATTGTATTGAAGCAGAAGAGTGGCTTCTCTGGGTACACTGGAAAATAGAAAAAAATCCCCTGTGTATTTTCAGAAAGCCATATGTTTCCTATTTGGTTTTTTTTTACTCCTTATGTATCCCAGGATTGTGCAGTCAGTGTTAGTCATTTTGGGCTTAAATGCCACTCATAAAGAGTGAAAAGTGGCCTAGTTTTAGAACTCCTTCACAGCAGTGCATCTCAAATGAGTGGACTGTTTCCTCAGACAGTTAAATTCCTTCTTAACACAGAAATCCTGTATAAATACTGCAGAAGTTGAAAGTTATAAAGCTACCTAATAATACATAAATAGATGTTTTAGTAAACCTTGAATATGCTTGTCAAATGTGAAGCAGAGAAGGTCTTTGAGAGGCAAAATTTGAGTACAACCATCAATTTTTATCTGAATAGCAGCAAATCATAGGATTTGAGGTCACGTGCTGAGTTTGGGGGTTTTTTTGCAATACCCTATTCTTGTCCTTCTCTGTGCCAAGATCTTTTTCTTTTTGAAAAGTGAGTCGAGACAGGCCTGCAGAAGAGCCTTTCTTATCTAAAGTTAAAAAACCCCAAAAAAACCACAAAATGCACATATATAAAAAAACCCCCAAACCAACCCATTAACAACAAAAAACCAAACCACTGAACTTCAGCTCTCAGAAGGCAGTTCTCAGGGCAGAGAGGTTCTACATATAGTGCTGAGGTGTATGATGTGAGGGATCCATTCATTAGGATTGTCGTCATCTGTCTAAAAAAAGGAGCTGTGCAGCACCAAATTTGCAGTTCAAGTATGCAGGGAGGTCTCCTGCTACACTTCTCTGCTGCAGTGGCTTGATGTTAGAAAAAAAAAAAAAAAAAAATTGTCCCTGGGAGAATTTATACCAAACAGCATAAATATTCCACATAGAGAAGAATCATTTAAGGAGTCATGGTGATTTACAGAGAAAAAAGAATACTAAAGGAAAAATAGTGATAACTTTCAGAAAGAATTTTGTAGGCACTGGAAGCTTTCTATAAATACAGACCTAACTGAAAACTAACTGAATACTATATGTGATAAAACTACATTAAAGTCAGTGATAGATAGTAACTGTGTATAGATGATATAGTTATTAAATATCTTTAATGTCTTTAAAACACAAATATATTTAAAAATCAATCTCCAGTTCTTCTTCAAGTTAGATATAATGCTGACCCCTCTAGTTCAGCCTTTTAAATCAAATTAATATTAAAATTGCAAATGAGGTGTTTGGTTTACAAGAACAGTCTTATACTGCTCTGATGATGCAAACTGCTGCTACTGTTCTGGGGTGGGGGGAGGTGTTCTGATTGGATACCTTGCTGGTAAGTTTGCCCTTAAGAGGTAATTTCTTTGAAATTTTTTCCAGTGTCTGGAAATCAATATGAAACTAAATAGATTTTGCTTTCATTTCCATGCTTGGTAATCATATGTATTGTTGTCGTTATAAATACGTACAAAAGTTAACAAAAACCAACCCCCCCCAAACTATAGGAAACAGATTGTGGCTTTTTCTTCTCTAAACTACCTTCAGATATTCTTCTTGATGTTCTTGAAGAACACGAATGCAAAATCTGAAAAAAACCCCAACCAGATTTAAAAGATAGATAATTTGATCTTGGCTTGCAAGTGTTAAAAATGGGTTAATCTCTAACTAATAGGTATAAATTTTTTATTATTATTTTTAGAACTGATAATAAGTTTTGTTTTAAAAGAATAATCACAAAATCACAGAGTGGGGAAGGTGGGAAGAGGGACTGCAGTGGGTCATCTGGTCCAACCTCCCTGCTCAAGGAGGGTCATCCCACAGCCCAAGGCACAGGATTGCATCTGATGGCTCTTGAATATCTCCAGTGAGGGAGACTCCAAAACCTCACTGGGCAATCTGTGCCAGTGCTTGCTCACCTGCACAGTGAGAAAGTTCTTCCTTCAGCTCAGGTGGAACTTCTGTGCATCGTTTTCTGCCTGTTGCCTCTTGTCCCATTGCTCAGCACCACTGAGCAGAGCCTGGTGCATCCTCTGACACCTCCCTTCAGTTACTGATAGATATTGATTAGGTCCCTTCTCAGTCTTCTCTTCTCAAGGCTGAACATGCCCAGCTCCCTCAGCCTGTCCTCACAAGAGATAATGGGACAGAGTTTTGTCTTTGCTAGAAACCCAGAATTAAAAGGGAATCACAGTAATCTCACTTGGCAGCATTTTGTAGATGCTATTACGAACTCCAATGTTTTTGCAGTTGTATGCATTCTGAACAAAGAAAAATCACCTCGAAAAACATTAGCACTGTACACTCATCTTAATTAGTATTAGTCCTTTTCGACACAAAAAACTCCACTCTGCTGAGCATTATGAAGTATATAAGAAAATTTGTCTTTCGGGGAAGAAAAAGCCTTGAAGTGTAAAGGTATTCCTACTGTGTCTTACCTAATTTATTAGTTCTGGAGCAGAGGAGGTCAGAGCACAGCCACCTCTGCTTTCCAAAGGCATACTTTAACACTCGGCTTGCAGAAAGCAACTCAGGCTCAAAAATTGATTTGAAGTATAAATCAAATTTAATGGTATGGCTCATAAAATCTGTTCTCAGGGAGCACTGCCCTTGCATAAAACCAGCAAAGAAACATGTAATTTTTATTTGTTTAAATAATTTGTGTCTGACACATTCCTTGGAATATTTACATTCTCAAATTCAAACTTGAAAATTGAGCATAATTTTAAGCAGCAGTCATGCTGTATTTTAAATTCAGTCTCATTCTACTGCCTCTTCTCTCCTTTATCCGTGATTATTCATCATCTTTGGTAAATTTGGAGGTGAAACTCCTGTTATATCTGTTAGAAATCTGAATAAAATGTATCAGGCACTTTTCACCACTATTTTCTAGAAGCATTCAAACAATGAGATGATATGGGAGAACTCTTCTTTTCCATGTAAAACAAAAAGACAAAACCCCAACTAAAACCCGCAAGGACTGGAGCAGAGTTTATTAATGAGTAACAGAAAAGCTTTCACGTTTCATCAGGTAACTGACATTCATAACAGCTGTCACTAAGTCCTAATGAAGAAAATGTCCCTTCATTAGATAAAAAAATTAAATCTATTTTATTGATATGCCTTAAGAGTACTGATTCATTAGCAGCAAAATTGAAACTTCTGAAAAATTCTATATCATTCCTTTATTATTTGCTGAGATGTACTGTCACAGTTCGTTATTATGGTGGGTCGGAACTAGATGATCTTCCAACCCAAATTATTCTGTGATTCTGTGGACTTACCTCACAATCTAGCAATGACAGTAACTGAAAACTCATTAACCAATGAAGTATCTACTACCAGTCAGATATTTACTAATTACAGCATAAGTGACAAGTCAATTGGCAGTCAAAAGCCTGCATTTTCCAACTCTGAAGACAAATGTCAGATAAGAGATAATTCTTTACAGGTAGCAAACTTTTCTATTTAGCAGTAATTTTAATGTACTGTTGATATTGTTCAAGTAGTTACACAGACAGCTATGCTCCACTAATGGCTATGTTTCCAGATAATATTTGTAGATCTAACTTGACTGTAAAGGCATCTGAAATTACAGACTACCCATCTTTCTTCAGAGCTCATTATGTAGAAGATGTAATCTTCCTCACTTTGCCTTCAAGTACATGGAAACAGCTATACTGAGAATATAGAGACTGCTGCTAAATCTCTATATTGCTGATGGCAGTGTGGTGTCAAATACCATTTTCTATCTAACTGTAGAGACTTCGCCTTATGTGATCACTTGCTAAATCCCACAGTTATTTTCCAAAGCACTCTGGTAATGAGGCAGGACAGTGTTTTCAGCCTGATACAGGTCAAGCCATTCACAGCTTAGAGACCTACTTGCTAGAAAGACACAATCAGAAATGGATGTTGTCAACTGCAAACACGAGGGGACTGCATTAAACAGGGTGCCGGACTGTCACTCCTTGCAAGGGACCTCAAATCAAACAGCACATCTAGCTCCTCACCCAGATCAGCACAAAAACTGGTTGGAAGCAGTTTCAGTCTGCAATCATAGGGGAGAACAAGAGCAAAACTTGAAAGAAGTAATGCCGCTTTCAATTCTTTAATTTGATTGTAAGCTTGGAATTCTGATCCTGATTTTTAAAGGAATTTTACTGTAAACTTACTGCCTAAAATGATTTCAATCTATAAACTTTTAAAGGCATTATAAGAAGTAGAATCTAAAATGAAGACTTCTGTATGCAATACATCCTTTGCAGGGTCAATTATTTTATTGTATTAATACATCCAAAAATAAAGGACCTAGGGTTAATATTGTCATTTGAAATGTAGGAAAGAGATTAATCTCTCATTTTAAAATGTCAGCTTTTTTTTTATAAGATGGCAGTTCTTCTTCTGCACTGTAGTAGGCTGAGAATTACTGTGAATCAAAAAATCAAAATAGTCTGTGTAACCAATGTAATGGTACTTCAGCCTAATGAAGAGTACTTCAGTTTCAGTGATGATAGGAACACGAGAAAACTGCAAGGGTAGTTTAGTGCATGAGTCCTGCAAGTTACAGTGGGCAGCAGTTTACCCATTCCAGTCACCTTGCAGTTCATCTCATTTCATCTACTTCTGCAGCTCTACGCATTTAAAGGTGGCTATTTCTGAGAGCTGTGCTGTCAGAAACTATGGCTGGATAACCATAAGCTACTGAGATGACTCACATAACATGTTATGCACTGACGATGTAATACTGTCACATGAGGATGTATTACTGTCAATGCTATTACTGATATTTTACAGACCAGGCTAAAGCATTGTTGGTGTGAGTATATTGACACCATTTAACCTAGACTATGTCCAGCATATATATAATTCTCATTTATCAGAACAACAAAGAATTCCCATTCTGACAGTCTTGCTGGGCAGTATTTGTAATTTCTCATTTATTGTAACATACAGTAAGTGACAAAATAATTTTAAGTGACTATATCACAGGTGAAAAAACATGCCACATCCCCCACTTCCCTGGTGTAGTCCCCTCCTCGTAGTTCAACAGCCTTTATAACAATTTGTATCTTGTGTTGCATTCAGAAGGTAAATACATTTATTTGAGGGCAAAGACTAATACCATCTTTATATTATAGTTCACTTCTAGAAGTTTCTCCAGTATTGCTTTCTCACTAATAACAGCTGATCATGCCGTAGTTACTTTGGAAGCACTTCAGGATGCACACTGGTTGCTTATATATCATGTGAGAACTGCGTTTGGATGCTGAAGAGCTGTTCCTCACAAAGCCAGTATTACAGCAGAGAATGGCCTGGGCTGGAAGGGACCTTAAAGACCATTTTGCTCCAAACCCCCAGCAGGCAGGGATATGTTCCACTAGACCAGGTTGCTCAGAGCCCCATCCAACCTGGCTTTGAACACTTCCAGGGATGGGTCATCTATAACTTCTCTGGGAAACATGTTCCAGTGCCTCTCCATTTTCACAGTGAAGAATTTCTTCCCAAGATCTAATCTAAACCTACTGTCTTTCAGTTTAAAGCCATTCCCCCTTGTTACTCCATGTCCTTGGAAACAGTCCCTCTCCAGCTCTCTTGCAGGCCACTTTCAGGTCCTGAGAGGCTGCTGTAAGGTCTTGCCAGAGACCTCTCCGGGCTGAACAACCCCAACTCTCTCAGCCCGTCTTCCTAGGAGAGGTGCCCCAGGCCTCTGAGCGTCCTTGTGGACCCCTCTGGACTCACTCCAGCAGGTCCCTGTCCTCGTGCTGGGGCCCCAGAGCTGGGTGCAGTGCTCCAGGTCGGGTCTCACAAGGGCAGGGCAGAGAGGCAGAATCTGCTCCCTCAGCCTGCTGCCCACGCTGCCTTTGATGCAGCCCAGGACACAGGTGGCTTTTCTGGGCTGCAAATGTGCATTGATGGATCATGTGGCGCTTCTCATCCACTAGCAACTCCAAGTCCTTTTCCTCAGGACTGCACTGGATCCATTCTCCACCCAGCCTGAAACTGTGCTTGGGATTGCCCTGACACAGGAGCAGTACCTTGACCCTGAACTTCCTGAGGATCACATGGCCCCACCTCTCAAGCATGTCCAGGTCCCTCTCAATGGCATTCCTTCCCTCGAGCACAGCTTGGTGTCACTGGCAAACTTGCTGAGGGTGCACTTGGTCCCACTGTCCATGTCACCAACAAAGATGTTAAACAGCACCGGTCCCCATTCTGAACCCTGAGGAACTCCACTCATTATGTGGGATAGTGAATCATCTCAAGATATCTTGGGTTCTCTGTGCCCATGTTCTAGCAACTGAAACAGCACTAACAGCAATTCTGTGAGACTGTAAACCATATCTCAACATAGATTAAAACTGAGAGCTTAGAGACATATATATTAAGATATACAGATAAGCAGATATAAGAAGGAATGCAAACTATGCAGAATATCCATTTCAATTTGTCAATTGCTTAATTAACAGGAGGAGGATCAGTCAAGTTTTTCTGGTTATGAGAGCACAGGAGGTGAGTTTCTTTTTCAGTGTCAATTGCCGTTTAATTTTGAAACCTTTGATTTCCCGTTATTTGAATAGTTACTTAGAAAGTAAAGTGAATTCAGGTTATTTATATTGTGAACTTTATGTCTCAAGGGATTTTTATCATGTGAATTCTCTTTGAATGCAAATTAAAGTTTGTAAAAGATGTTTCTATGCTCTTCAGGCCAGTGGATCCAAAATTATTAGCAAATACTACTGTTAATCAGCATCGAATCTCATAGATGTTTTCAGACATTGGCAGTTATGGAAGTCTCCTTGGAAAGTATGAGGTGCTAAGAGTCTAAGAGGAATGAAAGGATAAAGCAAAACTTTTCATGGCTGATGATTTTTTGTAATAAGAGATCTACACACCACAAAATTTTATGAGGTGCCTTGTATGTGATCAACACAATCACATATGTGTCTTTTAAGTGATTAGCTCAAAGACATAATAAACTTTCAGCGGGCTCACATGGTGCAAGATCACCTGTACTGGTATAATCCCAGTAATGACTGGGACTCAGACCAGAAGGAATTGCTTTTTCAAAAGACACAATTTCAGTAAAAGGCGAAGCTGTATTACCTACCACAGTTTAGGTGAGAGTATTGCCTGGATTTCAGCTAAGATGGTTATTATTTGGCTGAATTTGAGGCTCAGAGAAATTTAGAACTATATTTCACAGAGAATAAAATCTAAATGGGAGGTGGACAAGAATCTATAGCAATTATAATGTAATAACATATTTGGTAAAAACTGCAATGGCTGAGAAGGCATTACATCATGTTATTACATCAAGATCAATCTGCTTCTCTCTTTTCTCCTCTTCCTTTTTTTAAAGAACTGATGTGTATTGCAAGGTCTATTTTCAGGTAAAATGTCTTTATCATATCTGCAATGACAATTACGAAACTGAGAGATTAATAGGCTTGTGGATAATAGCTCCTTTTGGAATGGAGAGCATGACAGCAGAAAGTAAATCTAGTAAAATCAGATCCACTTGCATGAGTGTTACACCATTTGGTGTGGTAAGTAGCTGACATTAAAATTAGTAGCTCTTGCCACTAAAGAATTTTTATTTTCATTTTAGACTTTTCAGAAGATCTAAGGAAATCAAACATCATTTTTGTTGTCGGTAAGTAGGATTCTTAATTTAACTGCTACATTTGAATATTCCCATGTTATTTAGCTTTGATTATGTGATTTATTTACTTAGCAAAATAGACTGGTTGAGAATATTTATTCTACAATGGTGGTTTAGTCTTTTGAAAGGGAATTAGGATTTAATAACATGTAATTAACTTGGGTCTGACCATACTGCAAACAGTTGTGTAAAGCTCAGAGCAGGCAGCTCATTTGATTGTGAACATGTTCAAAATAATCTTAGTTCTTTTGCAGTTACAGTTGAGTTGTGTGACTTCTCACACCAAAGCTGCCTCACCAGCATTAATTAAAATTTTGCTAAATTGGGTTATAACTCCGAAGTTTGAGATTTGGCTGAAAAATATAAGGTCTCTTCCCCTCCTTATTTGTGAAGCAGCTTCTGTTAAATGCAGGTTTCAGTTGTGCATGTTCTCAGCATGGTGTTAAAAGCCAGCGGGCTGCTCACCAGGCATGATGCTTAGCACTGAAGCTTTGCAGGTTCAGGGTTTACTTTACATTGCTTTTGGAAATCCACAGAGCAAAAGCACCATGTTAATGCCCTTTATCACATGAATGTGAGTAATACAATTAGCATAAACTTAGAGCAGTCTTTTAAAACAAATTACAACCAGAAGACTGATCTTTAAAGCTTGGTACTAATTACTTGGAAAGAATAATTGCTTTTGTATTGAGCAGTTTTCAGAACTGCTTTACAAAACAGAGCAGGAACACATGTTTCCAAGGACCTAAGGATAGACACCAGAACATGGGGGATTTTACATAAAACTAAATCAATTTGTGCATCGTTTTTCCTGGGGGGAAAAAAATAAAATGGACTTCCAAAATTAATAATAAGTGAATGGAAGTTTCATTCAGAATTCAGGAAGCATCAAAAAACATTCCAATACCCGCAGGTTGAGGGAGATGATCCTTCCTCCCTATTCAGCACTGCTGTGGATGCATCTGGAGTTCTGTGTCCAGTCTGGGCTCGCAGTACAAGAAAGACTGGAGTGACTGTGGTGCAGGACCACGAAGATGTTTGAGGAATAGGAGAATGTTTCATTTGAGGAGAGGCTGAGAGAACTGGGACTACTCAGCTTGGAGAAGAGAAGGCTCCAGAGGATTTTACCACTGAGTATAAATAAATACTTGATGGGAGGGAATGAAGATGAGGGAGCCTGAATCTTCTCAGTAGTGCCCAGTGACAGGACAAGAAAAAATGGGGACAAATTGAGATGCATTAAATTTCACCTGAACACGAAACCCACTTTTTTACTATGAGGGTAGTCAAACACTGGAACAAGTTGCCCAGAAACTGTAGAATGTCCATCCTTAGAGATGTTCAAACCCCGACCTGACAGAGTTCAGATCACCCTGCTGTAGCTGTTCCCAGTGTAACACAGTTGTTTGACTAAATGATTCCAAGAAGTTCCTTGCAACCTGAAAGATTCTATGAAAATAGTGTTCTCACGTTGCAATTTTATCTCACGCTCTCTTATACCAAATACAAGTTGACTCAATTAATTGCAACTCAGTTGTTATGTGTTTGAAAAAGTAAAATGAGGCTACTGAAGTGTTCACTGGAGACTTTTCTTAAGGGAAGGGTGCATAACACCTAATTTTCAGTCTTTAAGCAAACTGTAATCTATGCTTACTGAAGTACAGCTTCCTGCTCTTCACTACAGTGAAAAATTTTAATTCTCTCTGTCTCGCGTATCTTATTGAAAAAAAACATTTGGGTTTGTACAAACAGATTTGTAAGAAGAAAAAGAGAACACACTCAAAGAATTTTGCCTCTGAAATTGTCCATGGCAAAGCATGTTTTTCATTTACCTCTGGGATGCTTTTTATTTTACAAAGAGTGATTTTAAATTTTCATTTATAATTTTTTATAAGGCATCTAGTAGCCATCTTGCAGCTTAAAATTGAAAACACACATTTTTCCTATTTATTCCTGATCTTAAATCCATCCAGACTTTCTAGTAAATGCTTTCTGGGAACAGAGGTAAATCGTGCTTAATCAAAACTCTGTTTTTCTTTGTTGAAAAGGTTATCATGAAAGGTTTTACTAAAATTAACCAAACATGGGTTAATTTTCAAAAAATTATCTAGAATGATTTATACTTTTTCCTAAAGTACCGCCATCCCTCTTTTCAGGCAGGTAAATCTGCATGGATCACTTGTTGATCCACGAGCACTCCAGGTTTAGCATTGTACGCGCTACCCAAACCCGCACCATGTGCGCAGGCAGGAAGTTACCTTACATGTCAGTCAAGAGCTGAAATCTGATCACTGTGAATGGTCACAGAGTGAAAGAAAAATCTGAAGGAACCTCACAGGAGCAGAACAAAACTGTTGAGGATGGGGAGAAGGGAAAAAAGCCCCAAATGTCAGTGGTTAAGTACTCTGCTGCAGTGCGCTGCGCTAGAGATGTTCAGCCCAGAGAAGATGGGTTGGGGCAGGCTGCTGTAGGATACTGGAATGGGAAAAACTTGGGCTCAGGTGCCATTAGGGATGTTGACTCATTACATAGGTGTGTGTATTCAGGAGGAAATGATAAGATGCTTACAAAGGTGTTTTAAAGTTAGAATTTTAAAGATGTACGTTTGAAGTAGTTTACAAACTAATCAAAATAAATGCACCATCTGCCATAGCTGACAAACAGAGATACTGTTTATAAGACAAAGGGAAAGAAACAGGCAGTTCCCTCCCCTACTAATTACCCTTGAAAATTGTCCAAAAAGGGAAAGAAAAGAAATAATCTAATTAGCAAAAGTTTACATTAGAGCTAATGTAGGAATTAATTGGAATAACAGTCAAGGCGGATTAATTAAGCACCAATGTCAATGTTCTATCCATATTGTAAAGCAGAGAAAGAGTACCAGCTAGTAAAAAATATAGGAGATAACAGCAGGATAATAAAAGAGACACAAACAAGATAAAGTTGGCTGGTAAAGTGAAATTCAAAAGAAAAAACATTATAGAGAGGCACAAAGATAAAATTGGGTGATGCTCTAATAAGTATTCAAAACTTAAGTAATTATTGCCAGTCTTTAAAAAAACAAACCAAAAAACGAAACAAAAAACCCTATGTCGTCAATTTTAACCACAATGGAGGATGTATGATCTTCTAATTCTTAACTATTGCAATATTGCATATTGCATCCACAAAACTGTCATACATAACACAGTTACTGGGAGCATTACCCCTCGCTGTCCTCTGCAGGAGCTTCAGAAAACATTTGGCTTCGGTTGAGGCTGAAAGTGAAACAGGAGGTTTCAAGAATCTCTTCACTTTGCATCAGAAACAAACTCCCTGCTGACTTGTAAATGAGGTGTTTAAAGCTTAGCTAATGTAACCACTTTCCTCTTCTGAATCTTTGTTATATTCTTGCTGATGATCTAAAACTGATAATTGCTTCAGCTCAGCGTAAGAAAGATCAGCTTTTCAGCTGACACTGAAGATATTCTCACCATTTACACCTAGAAGTAAGACATTATCAGCTGCAGACAGGAGCTTCTTATGCACACACCAAAATTAAATAAATAAACATATCACAAAACTCAAACTCTTTATTTGTCCCAGGTATGTCAGACCTTGAATGACACAATCTAATTCAATTTATCATTAATTTAGGCCTGCTTTGAGTATAAGATTTAACCAGATGAGGTCCCTTCCAACCTAAATAATGTTACAGTACCTGTATTGCCACTCCTTCTACAATCAGAGAGGCATAGGATGAGCACTATTGATAATTAAACCCCCAGTAAATCCAAGCTAACTGTAGATGCTGCAGAAGGCTGATTTCTCTGACTTCCCGTGAAATAAACTTCACATTTTCTTTAAGAAGGATGAAAACTCAGTGATGTTCCAGGGTGTTGCATCACTCTGCCAACATGTACAACAGGTTGTTTCCTGATGAAAATAATTTCTCAGAAAGAAGAAATCAAAGAAAGTGTTGGGGGCTTTGTTGTTGTTCTTGTTGTTGTTGTTAAATAACAGTATAATTCCTGTATGGTTTCACTTAGACTAAAATAATTTGTGAACAACAGATGAGGTGTTATTGAGAAGCCTCCAAATGCCATATTCTGAAGTTAAGGCTTATTTTCACTTGTTTATATAATCCAAGTAGCATTGATAAAATTGCCAAACTGATCAAGTCCTTCAATATTTTTGCTTGAATTTAGGGATAGAATGACTGGGGTTATTTTGGTTTCAATTCAGACTTCTGAGGTTCCCTTGTGCAGCTAGGTTTCCCCTGCAGGCACTTCTCCCTGATACAGGGATGATACTCATTATGATAACAAGGTCTTGAAATTGAAACATTTTAGAATAAGTGGTGGGACTGTCTTGTAAATCCTTCCGCTGGCATTTTATATAAATGTTCATGATATTTTGGTATATGATAAACTTGTGAGATTTAAAATAGAGGCATCTCAGTCTGTCTGCATGACACTTTTGCTCTATCAGTATTTCTGACAGCAAAGCTGGTCCATGAACTGCTCATATCGCTTGTTCCTGGCCCTGCTCACTGGCAGCAGCAGCCCCAGCTCCCTCTATCATCGTTAATTCGTCTGCTGGTGATGTTGTGCTCTAGGTCAGAGTGGTACATTTGAGTCACGTGCCCAGGCTCCTGGTCCTTGCCAGTCTGGGCGAGATTTGGGCAGGAGGGAGGAGAACTGAGACCTTTGTCTGGTTATTTACCAGAAGATCCCCTCACACAGGGCGATGAATCAACATCATGGAGGGGAATACTGCTCTAAGGGATTGCATAGACCTTTTAATCCGGCCTTGTCTACAGAAAAGCAATATAGAGAACTGCATTTAATTTCTGTGTTAGCACTCTGGTTCCACATTCTTGCTTACTATTTGTATCAAAAAGCACAAAGGGACACTCAAAGTGTTCTGTTTCCAAGAATAACCTCACTGATTAATACAATGTTCTTAATTTCTTCACCTGCAGTTTTTGATTTTTATTAAGTTACCAAATGAGCTTTAAAGCAAGGTGTACTGCACTGAGCAATACTAGGAAAATACAAAAGCATGCTAACATTGAAGAACTGCTGGCAGTTCTGTATTGTCCTGCAGGTCAGATCGCACTCATAATTCCTCTGGCTGTTTTCTAGGCTTTAGCTTTTTCTCTTCATGTCATACATAGAAATCAGAAGACAATGATTAATCTGAATAACAAGTTATCATGAACCAACGCTTTTTTTTTTTTCAAAGTCTACGTAGGCAGAGTACAAGATGACAGCATACAGAAAAAATGACAGTGTTCACAAAGAATCTTATGTCTTCACGACAAACGTGGGGACATATTTTTCTACTAACAATTGAGCCATTGGGAAAACTTGATTACCTTTTTCAATGCCTCGAGTATTTTCCATATAAAAAACAGCATAACAATTTGCAGTGAAATCTTAACTGAAAAAGTCTTTTTGCTAGCCTTTGTCATGTTTCATATGCAGCTGTTATTCCAGATAAACTTCCTTCACGTAATTTTTTTCTTTAGAAAGTGAATAGATTTAAGAAAAATATCCACTAAAAGAACAGGTACAATTTTTGCAACACTACAAATTCATCGTGAGCTTCATGGCTGCAGGATTAATTTGCTGCTAAAGCTGCTTATGCAGCAGTCTTTTAAGTATATACTCTGAGCAAGAAGGAAACACCTAATTAGTTAGAAAATGCACTTTCACATCCTTTCCCACCTGAATAGCTCCATTTCAGTCACATTAAGGAACTTCAGACGGAGACGAGATAATAGTTGAATTTCAGACACGTAAATTAATACTGGTGTAAAGGCCAAGTTGTGCTCAGCCCTCAATGCTGAATTTCCTGGGGAAATCAGTCTCGTCTCAGATCATGCCAAGCAAGAACTGTGGTCTCATTCGTGGTTAAGAAAGCACAAGACTGGATAAAGTGGGTTGTATGCATTTGTCAAGCAGTAGGATGCTCTGCTACTCATCAAATGAATCTAAATTAATACCAGTGGCCATAAAAACTACCATTTTCAGCATGTAACTTACTCAAATATTTTACTCTTTAAAGAGGTCAGCATATTAATCTCTGCTTTGTTTGAACTCTTCTATAAAAAAATTGGTCATTTTAATTAATGATTTGGAGGTACACTCATTATGGTGTATGCCCTGCATATTGTGCCATTCTGACAGTACGCTCTTTTAAAATACTAAGACAAAAAGGTATTAGAAGCATATCAAATTTTCTGAATATTTACCTGCTAAAAAACCAAAAATGTCCTTGCATTGTTATTTCTAAAAAGAGATCTAGTTTATTTTGTATACGAGGAGACATCATGAAATTTCTGGTTGGGCTCTGCATTCAGAAGAGAAATAGTCATATAAGAAAAAGAATACAATAATCTTTATAGCTGGGGTTTTTAATACTATATATATACACAAAATAAATAGGATTAAATTACTGCACTGTTAGCATATTCAAGGCCAGGAGACAGAATGTGTAAACAAACTTACTGATCTAAAAAAACCCAAAAACAAGCCAGAAACACAATTAATTGCCACTCAGATATTTAAGGGACTCATTACAGGTAATTTGGCTGTAATTTCTCTATGTGTGCGTTTTATAGGCACTCCTATTTTTTCCCTGTTTTGTTTCAACTAGTGTTTTTACAAAACAGTAATGTTCTTCATATTATACCAATAAAAAACCAACATGCAACCCACACTGGCCAGAAGATAAGCCTGCAACAAACATAGTTCTAGAAAAATTGTAGCACAGGTGTGATTCTCGCACCATGGGCTGGTAATTCTCCTTGTGAAGCTGAAGTAAAAGACTGCAGATCACAGAAGACAAACCCCTTCCTTTGATACTACTCCTTTATGACCCAATTTTTAGTCTCAGCTGCAGTACTGTCATTTCTCTGCAAATTATATGCTCAGAGCAATTATTTCTTACATTGAATGCAAAAGTTAGAAGAAAGTTCAAGTGAGGCAGAGACGGTGCTAAATTCGCTCTACTGCGAACATTTTATTCCTATATTTGTTTGTGGAAAGATAAGCAAACACGAAAGCCACATACTTTCTAGCATCTTAAATGCACATAGCAGAGCTGCGTAGCCCTACCTGCAAGTCCCAACAGTTGATAGATACACAGATCACCTGCTGAAAAAGCTTCACGGAAAAGAGTTTGAGCATTGTCTCCCTCCAAGGCTGTAATTACCTCGTGCTGCAGTAGATCTTCTGAATAGATCCATCAAAGGCTGCAAAACTGCTACTACCCGCAGTGAGATTTTCTCCACAAATTCACAGCAGCAATTTGCTTTCCCGCCCGCCACGGCCTGGACCGGCATGAACGCTCAGGGCCCCTGCTCAGCTGTGCCGGCGGCGCTGGAGGTCACCGCAGTGGAACGCCTGGCAGGTGGCTTCCAGCAGGTTCCATGGACCGGCCTTCTCTCCAGCCGGGCAAGGGTGGCTGCAGTGCCTCAGCAGGAGCGAAATGGAGGCCTTTGGCTTTTCATGCCATCGGCCTCAGGGAGCGGAGGGAGAAGCAGCCGCCTCCACGGAGGAGCTGGGCCAGGGCAGCGCCTGCACCTGCAGAGCGGCACGGGCAGAAGAGCTCTGGGCAGAGGAAGCAGGAGGTTCGAAGTACCACTCCTGCCAGGAGGACACCCACAGCATTCCCTGGGGTCACTGCCCTGCCCCTCCCGCCCGCTGTCTCCCACAGCTCCTGCGAGCGGCACGGGGCCAGGCGCAGGTGCGAGCTCATTATTACCCTCACAGTGATGCAGTGAACATTACTTTGCTCCTGTTTGTTGCAGCTGTCAAACTGAACATGTACCGAGTCAAATACCCTTTCCCACAGGCTGTTTCATGTTTTTCCTTAACATGCTAATGGTGTTTTAGGAACAGGTTCTCCTCCGTGAGAGATTTCACACTTTGTGACTCCTTCAACTTCAGTACACATTTTTGAGTCAGCAGTGAAGTTGTATCAGAAGGGCAGTATATGACTTATTCTACTGTAGATAGTGTCTCTACAAAAAAAAAATTACAGAATAGTCAATGTCATCAGTTTCCTCCTACTTTCATGGTGGCTATAGTTTGAGAATTGGAAGATTTTTGTTCTTTTCTAATTCTAGTTACTTTTTCCCCCACAAAGGTGGCCCTGGCTCTGGCAAAGGTAGCCAATGTGAACAGTTAGCCAAGAAATATGGATTTACTCACCTGTCCACTGGTGAGCTTCTCCAAAATGAGTTATCATCGTTATCAGAGAGAAGTAAATTGATCAAAGACATCATGGAATGTGGTGAACCCGTGCCTGGCGTGAGTGATGGTTTTATTTGGGGTCCTAATGGTTAAACAAAGGCAGTGGTAGGTATATTGTCTAAGACAGTGGAAATAGATACCGGAGCTGATGATTCCCATTTCAGTAAAATTAATCTATAACCTGAGGGAACATTTCCTCGTTGCCAAATCCGTGGCACTTGTTTCCCCTTTCAGTGCCAGTATTTCTTTATGTTTCACACAGGCAATCGATTACACACGAAATACAGTGAGACAAATGCATTGCAAAATGTAAGTGTAAATATAGGAAACAGAAACTTTATGTCCTTTTTATAGCATTACATTTCAGATTCAGAGCTGGTCCTCCTGGCAGCTATTTTAAATTACAGTACCTGCAGCAGTTCCCTGCAGAGCTGGCTGACATCCCAGAGTAGCTGGACTGCAGCTTAATGGGGACTGTGAAGGCAGAGGGTGTTGTTCTCAGTTGGACCTGACTTTCACATGGCAGGTCCACAGTCTCAACTCTTGGTGGGTCTTCGGCAAGTGCAGCTAGGTCAGAGGATGTGTTTGTTAATGAAATATACTGGAAAGTGCTGCTCAGGGGAAACTAAAAGCTGTGCTCAGGCTTGATTTTGATTGCTTTGCTCTTCAGTGTGTTTGGTCAGATGGGGTCACTTTCCATGTAATATAATTATACCAGTGACACTGCGAAATGCAATCAGATTGGAAAATGCTGCAGCAGTACTCTAGAGTTTCACAGGTATTAACATTAATTTTGAAACTATGAAATATTCTGAGCTATCTAGAGGGCACTTTGGGAAATCGTGGATGGATTGCAGCACTGGATTTGTGTGGCGTAGCTGGTCCTGAGAGGAGAAAAAGCAGGGTGCCCTGCTAAGTGCAGGACAAGGAAAGCACCTGCATTCACAGGATCTACTTTCAGCCAAACAGGGCCATTTTCAAGGGTGTAGGACTAAAGTCAGTGTAATAAACAAAGGTATCAATCTTTCTTACTAATTAACCAAATAATTCCCTCTCTTTCCTATACAGGGTATTGTTCTAGAGCTGCTGAAGGAAGCCATGGTTTCCAGGCTAGGGGACACAAAAGGATTCCTGATCGATGGGTATCCCCGAGAGCTGAAAGACGCAGAAGAGTTTGAGAGCAAGGTGACCATACAATTGTAATGCTGTTATAACTCCTGTAATTCTGGTGCTACTTGGGTCCCTCTCGTTAGCTGATTGCAGCAGGGACATGTAAAAAGCCAATCCAGTAGAGCTGTGCTGCTGATCACTGAAACCTTGGCACCCCATCAGTATAGCAAATCTAGCTTTTGCCCTTACTTACACAGACTCTAGAATAAAAGGAGAATTAAAGACTGATTTTACCTAAATTTAATGTAAACCAGGAACAATTCACATTTAGTGGAAAGCATAGTTTTAGAATAAGTTTTCTGGTTCTAGTTGATGGTGCTGTACTTTGTATGAAAATCTGATCAACCACTATCTGATGTAGGTTCATAAATCTTCACAGTTAATATTTATTACCAGTAAGCCAGCTCTGCTAAAGCTTGCTGCCACTTGAAACAGCCAAACACAGATTTAATTTTTGTGATGAGTAACAGGTGGCACAGCCATAAAAAGAGCGTTCTGCAAGTGCCTGCGTGGCAGTTCCGAGAGTTATCGATTTCCTCAGTATGTGCTAAGACCTAGTGAGAAGTCTCAGCCGTACATTTCTCAGTCTGCAGAAAATACTCTGTCTAAGCCTATGAATGAATCTGCCAGGGTTTAGGAGAAAAGAAGTGGTGAATTAGGGAAAATAGTTAGTATATGTTACATCATATTACACTCCAAAAATGTCCTAAGCAAGTTTGCAAGGTAATAAAACTTTAATGAATTCCCTGTTTTCTCACTGAACCTTCAGCTGCTTTATTTAGTTGATTACCACAAAAGCCTAGCAAGATTTAGGCATCAGAAGCCAGACAAAATAATGGGCAATAGGATTTGCTATAGAAGCCATTCACGGAAATGTTGGCCTATTAGTCCCTTTAGTAAAATGCTGTAGACTATTAAAAAGATGTTGGAGATTTCTTTCGTTGTGTCTAAGGAGGAACTATTTCAGCAGTGCTGTTTCTCTGGCAGGCATACGTGTTCATGTCCTGTGGACACTGGTCTATGTTATGAAGTGGGATTTAGAGATTGGAGTGTCCTGCACTGAGGTATTGCCAGGCAAGTAAGTCTTAATGCATCCAGTGCTGAAGCAGAGCCCCTTGCAGTTTCCTGAAAGCAGCAAAAGATCCTGTAGTCCTGAACTGCATTTGGCATTTGGAGTAAAAGACAAGGACCTCAAGTGACCTTTTTGAATGTGCTAAATCATCCCTGTTGGGCCTTGTATCCACTTTGCACAGGGTGAGCTTGGCTGGTTGTGAGCTGCTCAATAAGACTGTGAAGTTTTTTTTAATGAGTAATTTTTGAGGTAATGCTTTGCAGTTCTTTCCAAAGGGTCATGAGAAATTCTTAAATTATAATTGAATGAAAAGAGGTGCACCTCAGGCCTTGTTAATTAACGGCAGCAAAGTACAGATGAATAGTGCTACATATCTACATGATATGTAAAAAGCTTTATAACTGTTAACAAGGACCTGTTCTATTTAGAAGACATCAAGAATAATGCTTATATTTCAAAGTGTGATAGCTTTGACTCATAAACAGAATGAAGTATGTAGAAACAGCTTATTCTCCAGCCAGTTTTGCCCAATTCCCTTCTATGATACAATTGTACTTTTACCCAGCCATAATTCTAGAGAATTATGTTCTCTCCCTCCCTCCCTCTGTTCCCTCCTCGGTCTTTCTGCAAGGTGAGAAAACATTATTAAATTATATATTGCACAGCACCAGGTGGGAAATACCCAGTAAGAGAGAGTAAAGAGGCAAAATATTAGACTTGTTTGTATTATTTAGCTAAATTTTGTCAGGAAAACAGTAACTGAAAAAAAAGTAGCAAAAATTGCTGTAATACCTGATAAGGGCATTACTTTCGCTTTTTTGTGGGTTTTAGTTTGGAAGAAAGATATTTCTGTAATGGTTTGAATTCCAGATAGCAATACTGAAACTTTTAAGAAAACCATGTAAATTTTTCAAAAGCAAATGAGACTATCAAGCAAGATCCTGTAACCTGATCCTATCAGTCAGTAGACTCCTTCATATCCTCATTGTAAGGTGATGATACGAGTATAAGTGATGAAAGGAATAATTTCCCATTTATTCTGTCATAATTTAGAACAGATCATGGAATTCCTCACGTGAAACTGGGAGGAAACAACTTCTCACCATCTTAGTTCAGTTATACAAAAAGGGCATTTGTTTAAATCATTGACTAAGCCCACATCTTCTTTTAATTCTCTGTCTCTTGCACTATTAAAACTGCCTTGTTGGCTTTTTAAATCTCCAAATCCAGTGCTGCTACAGCTAATAGCATTAATGTTTTCTGGGCTGTGTGGAAAAAATGGGTAGATAAAAGTCTGTCATTGAACTGTCCGACATAATCCCTTGGCTTCAGTTTCTCTTAGAAAGTCATTAAGGGTGGTAGAAAGGTCAACACAATCCAGATATCTTTAGTCAAATCCAGAAGGCCTGACATGAAATATTTACCTTTACAATATTTCTTCCTTTAAGGGCTGTCAACAAAGATCATGACAATTTCCATGTATCGGTCATTTAGACTTTCTTTGCTGTAGCCATGGTAAAAATATGATTTTGTAATGGTCACTAGTATGAAACGCAATCCTCTCTTTTCCAGACTTCTCACTGTTTCCTAAAAAGTGTTCTCCAGACCCCTGCTGGAAAGGGAAGGAATGAGAAAAAGACTGAGAGTGTCATTGAAGGATTAAATACATAACTGCATGGAAAAATTAACTTTTTTTCCCCCACTGATCCTGTAACACCTTTAGTTTGCTTGCGACAGTCGAGTTTATCCCTTTGGACCCAGCCCAGCAGTTCTTGCTCATACAAAATCTTGTGTCAGAGTGTACTGTGCCTGAGCAGGATGCATGACAGTGCGTTCCAAGATTTATGCTAAATGACACACATTTTTCAGTGTTTCAGGGAGAGAATGATGAGGATTTGTGTTTAGAACTTTTGTCTCTCTCCTGAAATACCATAAAGAACATTTTCTTGCCATTTCTTTTTTCCCATAAAGTACTGCAATATCTGTGGTCAAATGTAGAGAGAGAGGATTATTTGTGATCTTTGCCAGGCCCAAGAATAAAAATAAATAAATATGTATTTATGTTTATTATAGAAAAGGACAGACTCTCCCTCATGACTAGTTTGGCACTAGCCAAACAGCATTAAATGGTCAGCTTCTCATAGAATTTGGAAATTACTTGCCAATTTGAAAATGCAGAGAAATGTACCACATCCTTCCTTTACACCATGGGTAGGAATGATGTGGGTACACTGCAAATAAGGACACAAAATACTGTGTGACATAAAGTAATTCAGAGGATGTATTCCTGTGAATATTTGATGGTGTCCCTGAGCCTGTTTGTTGTTACTCATTTCCATCTCAAGTGGGCACACTTTTATGTGGACATTTCCTGCTACTGCATCTTGAAATTCTAAGTTACAGTTTACCACTCCCTTTTCACACATTGAACAAAGAAAAGGCTACAAATACAACTGTGTCAAGTATTCCATAAGTCCTGTACTGTTTGCATCAAGCAAATAATGAACTGACGCTCTTCAGTCCAAGTAGCCAGAATCTGTCAGATCCTATCTCTTTATGTCTCTCTGTGGAGCCCAGGCAAGCACAGCCATGATCCTCAGTGCTGGCGTCTCTGAGTGCTGCTACAGTGAGAGGTGTTTGTTAATAAGCATAATTTCTGCACAGACAAATACTATTCGCTAATAAATTCCTTGATGCGTGTTTTGGCATTATCCAAACAAAATCTATTTTACTGGGCCAGTACATTGAATGTTTGTTGTTTTCCTTTGGCTCTAGATTGGGGAACCAAAGCTCGTGCTCTGCCTGGACTGCTCTGCAGAAACCATGAGCAGTCGCTTTCTGATGAGGAATCAGAGCAGTCAGAACTCTGATAACACTGAAGCCACTGAGGAAAGAATTGAAAGCTACTACCAAGCATCAAACCCTCTGGCTGCATACTACGAAAGCAAGACACAGTTGTGCAAGGTAAATTACTTGACCTTTTAAATTAAATTATTGCTTTTTACTTCAATTATATGAGCAGTATTTGGAAAACACTGACACGACACCATTTATGGACTGTTCCCACACTTTCCAGTTGGTCTCATTTTACAATTCCCTGGTTTGTTTGCAACTTCTGCAGACTTCTGAGTTCCACAGTACAGTTTGAGAGAATAAAACCACAGATTTAGCCGTAGTCTGAGAACATATCCTGAATCAATAAGTCATCTGTATAGAATCTCTTATTAAACATAAATTCTGGAAAGCTTTTCTTTAAGTATTAGGATTCATTACTCTATAAAGGCTTTCAGAATTAGGATGAAAGATTATGTTAATCCAAAGCCCTTTAGTAAAATTTTCAAAACTGACAGTGTATATCCTGAAATAAAACAGACCTGCATACAAGAAAGATCTTTTTGCTGGAATAAGTAACACAGGTATATTAATTTCAGTGAATTACCTCCGTTTACACGTGCTCAGGATGTGATATTTAAAGCATTCCTTTTATTCTATAATCAATACTTGACAGAGAAGCAAGAAAAATTCCAATAGTGCACTTAGCTGGCACTCATTTACATAGGATGTTTGTGATTTTTTTTCTTTATTTCTCTGCTCTGTCATGGCAAACTGTCCCTTAGTTCAGCTACAGAAAGATCTAGTCCTTCTGCTCTGACTTGTCCTAAAAGGGAAAGAATCCAATAATAGTTTCTGGAAATATTATGGGACCTATTTTTTCTAGAGGCTGTAGCAAACATGCAAATCTCATGCCTCAAACTTTTCTCTTCTGCAAGTTCTCAAAAGAAAAACATGCAGCTAATTTATGCACCAATATCCTGACCTGAGAACAGGGTAAATAACATAATGCTGAGAAAAATGATACTCAAAGGAAGAGTCCTGATTTGTGGCCTTTCCTAACCCCAACAATAAGTGCACAGAAGACAAAGTCTAAGTGGCAGAAAAAAGTTCCCGTTTATTTTTCATCTTTAAGCTTACAAACGATTATGTGGTCTATTTGTTTTTTCTTTGAGGAGCTATGTTGCCAAAATTGCAAGGATGTGCCTAATTAAGAATTCAGCACAATACACAATACACCAACACAGCACAAATGCAAAAGAAAACAGAGCTCTCTGTCTCAATATCCTGTTCCAGGGAGCTGTGCCTACCACAGTGTTTCCCTTTTTGAAGCATCAGGGAAGTGACAGCACCAAAGAGAGTGAAACTGCACTTAATAGTTTCACACAGATTTTGCATTCATGGTCTGCCTCATTTCACTTGACATGGACTTTCCTTGCCCTTCCTTAATGCTTCTGCTGCAAGTTCCTGCTCCATCTCCCATGTAATGGCAAAACATGCAGTCTTTTCTTGAAAGCTGGTAGCTCATTAGCTCCTTAAGGAACTTGCCAAATTTGTGGGTTAGAGTTGGATATGTGATTTGTACTCTTACCATTAGTTTTTGGGAAGCTGACACTGTATGTTTGTGTGTTAGAAAATACCTGTGCTTTGCTTGATCAGTGCCTACACTGCTTTTCTGACAGTGTCTATACATTGTCTGAACCTGCTTCTGGTGAATGTAGTGTTTACCACACATCTGTCTTCCAGGTGGAACCACTGGGTATGAAAGCTTTGTAAAATAAGCTTTATAAACATTAGCATGGAAAATGTCTTTTAAAACTATTTTAGTGGTGGATATGTTTAAGCTACATGTGTTGAAGAAAGCAGAGAGTCAAGGGGAAGTTTGCAGTTCCCAGGACGTGGGGTTAGTTTCTTATTTATAGCAACAGATTTTACAGACAGCCAAGCATTGACATTAGCAGCCACTGGGTGTTCTCTGAGTGATGAAAGGAAATTCAGGTGGAAAGCAGAAAAACTGATGATAATAACTGCTGATCAAATATATGAAATATAACTTCTGACTGCATTTTTTTTTTCTGGTGCAGGCTAGGCTAAAATAGTCCCTGTTTTTTATTATTTGTAATATACACACAGAGAGAAGACTGAGACTTTACCTAGAGGCAGTCTAACATGTTTAATATTTTTCTTGGCCATTTTAATTAAAACATCACATGTTTTCAGTGTTTGGGATTTGTTCAATCCTAAGTGGGTTTATCACTCTCCAACACTGACCAGTGCTGGCTGAAGACATTAATGCTCCCATGGAAATGCTGCAGCCTCTATAACTCTGTTTCCTGAAAGAACTGTGTGTGTGTTTCCTATCCATTTCAGACAAAGCCACTGAAGTTAATTTACCAGTGCTGATTTGAAGACCCCTTAAAATAAATTCTCATCTATATTCATGGATTTATTTTAAACCACCCATGGACCTCCACGTAACTACAGATCAGAGGCTTGTGCACTCTTTTTCTTAGGCAAAGCTGGTGGGATCCAGTAGCTTCAGGGAAGCAATGCCTTCCTGAAGGTGCTCTTTGGAGAACCAGATCAGTCTGTGATCCCAGGATGAGCAATGGCCAAAGCATCGGAAGAGAAGTTGTTTAAGAGAGGAAGAGAAGAAGGGTCTAAAAGAATCTTTGATTCCTGCCTAGGTTTGATTTTTCAACAAAAGCATCTCTTCAGTGAAAGGCCCACGTGAGCTTTATGTCCCTTGAGATTGCAGCAATGCACTGTCTTAAGCATGCAGAGGAGTGGGTGTTGAGATTCTAGAGGAATATTAGAGCCTGAATCCCACTAACTTCCACGAAGATTCGGCATTAACCTTTTCTAGCCAGCTTGCTGCAGCGTGTGGCTAAGGACCACTAAATTCTAGGTATTAATTGTATAAGTGATCATGTTTTTCAGGGCTTGACTGTAGCACCCAGCCCCACTTGGCCACAGAAAAGAAGATCAGAAATAGACTTGTTTAATAAGAAAGTGGGGTTGGCATACTGGTGTAATTTAGTTTCTCCGGTTTAAGTGTATTTAGGGTTGGACAAAATTTTCCAGAGACTGGCAACAGCACATGACAACAGCAGTTTTTATTTAACTTGTCCTATCCACTCCGAAGGTTTTCAGTCCTGAAACAGGCTGATAAAATATGCAAATATAAAATTCAGTCCTGGGCAGAAGGCCAGCAAAAGGTCTGGTGTGGGAATTAGATGTTGGCTAAGCACTAAGCAGGGGAGGAACTGATCTGTCACACCACATCAAGGTGTGGTGAGAGTACAGTGTCAAATGAGCTTTCTAACTCTGTGCATTGCAACGGGCGTTAAAGGCATGGTTGGATGGAGCCTGACAAACACAGTGAAGACAGAAAAACTCAGCTCTGACCTGGCTTCCTCTGCACTCACTGGGAATTCTCTCCTTCCTTTACTTGCACAGAAGAGACAAAGGTATATGGTTGTAACAGCATTCCCATTTTAATCCTCAAGGATGTTACGACCTTCTCCAGCCTGGAGTTATTGTGCATAGGTGCATTCATAACTAACCAATATGATATGTGGAACTGGAACATTTTTCCATTCTGCTGACCGCTAAACAAGAACAGTGACCTGGTGAAGCCGACGAAAGATCAGGACTGTGTTGGAAATTTCCCTTTGGCCAAGATTACCTCTTCATGTTTCTGCTCAGCAGTGGAGGCTTGAGGCATGGACAGAGGGTGAGGGCTGTGGGCGCAGATGAAACGTCTGTGAACCTGACAGGACTAAATAACAGCAATCCTTCCAGCACCCTGCTGAGATGAAGAGCTGTGTACGTATTTGCAAGGGAAGATGAACTGACTGAAGAATGAAGGGCAAAGGCAACAGCGTCCTCACTTTTCTGCTGAGGCATTAAGTTTCTAAATTGTGTTCTGGAAGGTAAAGTAGTTGTGACTAATAAGGTAGAAATTCTTCAATTAATTTTTTTTTTTTTTTTTTAAATCGTGTTTTGGGGATTTAGTTTAATATGCCATAATTTCTTTTGTAGTCAGTTACAGAACACCCACCTGCTGCTAAGGACAGCAAGAGGCTGCTTTTCAGTAAAGACCTTGTACTGGAAATGCAAGGGCTTAAAGCACTACTCTCAAAAACACTGCCTGCAAGCTGCCTGGTTCTGTGGGAATCAGGTGCTTCAGATTAATGAAATTAAATTAAATGAAACTAAATGCATTATAGTAGTAGTAAGAAGGTAGATACTATTGGTTTTAAATCTATTTCCCAGTGATTTCCAAGGCGGCTGGACAGAAAAGTGCATCTGAAAATTTAGTAGACACCTACTTGTGTTTTGACATGGCTAAATGTAAATCCCTTTGAATATATGGCCCTCTGTCAACTGAGAAGAAAGGGAGGGAAAAAAAGATTGTTTTTAATATCTGACTCATCCTTTAAAGCTTTTTTGAAGTGACAGTATGTAGGAGGGTAGTAAGTAAAAGAGAAGAGCAATGCATTGGTAGTCAAGCAAGGCAGCCCTGATCCTACCTAGCTAACATAAGACACCTGGTAGGTGTCTTAAATACAAGTTCCCTATTCAAAGTCACCTGAGGAAACGGGCATGAATATAACAAATACGCTAAGCAGGCCAGAGCAGAGAATTACGGGTGTCCAAAAATTTTGGCTATTTCAGATCACATGCTATGAAAGCTTAGCCTACAAAGTCCAGCAGAAGTTCATTTTTCTGTGCTTATTTCCTTTCTATTATTTTTTTTTCTCAGTGTTGTTCTACTATTTCTTTCTAAAATCACTTGAAGTCACATTTTCCATAACCATTACGAAAGAACATGTGACCGTCCACCCTGTCGCAGTCTTCCACTTGTGAGCCTTCCCTTGCTGATCCCGTTATAAGTGTGTGTGGGGAGGGGGAAGTTCCCCCGTTCGTGAAGGGGTAATCAGTGGTAATAGTGAGAGCAGTTATGTGGTTTATTTCCATCTTTTGAAAGGTTCTCAGAGACCCATTAACCCTGATAGATAAGGATGTGGGTAGCAAAGGAACAAGTGATTCTCCATTCCCCCCTTGGTACTTTGTGGCCTATTAGATGAGACTCTGATCTAGAAAGATACATCAGAAACATTAGCAGGGGATCCTAGATAAAACACAGCAGAAAATTCATGCCTAATGTGAACAGATCTCATGGCAGTGTGTTTTCAGTGGATTTACAGACAGCTTGATCCATTGCTCTGAGAACCAGGTGCTGCACAGTCTCAGAGAGATTTTCTAACACACTTTAATGACAATGTTAGTGACAACACAGCTGAACTTGACTGACCTTCAGTAAGAAGCTTCTAACTAGTGAGTTTATTCCAGAGTCTGTCGTTAGCCATCTTCTCTACAGTCAGGTTCTCAGTGGCAGTATATGTTTAGGGTTCTAAATTTCAAAACCTACAACAAATGGAGATTTGTTGACAGAAAACTTAATTGGCTATTTTTAATGACAAAAGGAGCAACATTGTACTATAGGGATGGTTACTCTTGTAATTTTTCATATGAGCTCATTAAATTTCTCTGTATTTGAAGTTACCAAAAGCCATAGCTTCATTTTGAAACTGTGGAAAACTGTCTATGGATCTTGTTTTATGAGAAGCCAGCCTTAAATAGCCTTGAAAATGGGCCTAATTTATGAGGTTTGTTGTATTCTGAGAAAGAGAAATATATGGTTTTCTCTCTGGAGCTGCTGAGAGTGTCGTTGAATTACTGTAGTACTAGATGTGAATTATTGGCACATTAAGTTAGTTTTGTGCCACGATGTTAAGTTAGTTTTATGAATTGGGCCTTTGTTATTTAGGAGGCCAGCATGGGAAGCACTGGGGCTGTCATTAGTCAGGCCCATCCATATTTTACTGCTACTGTTAGGAAGTCAGCATTCCAGCCCCTCATAAAGGGTGGCAGTTTCCATGCTTACGGAACTAATTCTTCATCACAACTCCCTAGATCTAGACCTGAGTATCAGTCCCAGTTCTAAAGAGGTCACCAAAAAGTCAGTGGCAATCAGCTGTGCTGGTAAGATTAGACCAGCTAGACAGTGTGGAAGTATTTATGTAGTAAAGAGATCATAAAAATACATATTAAGACGAGAGCTTTGAAATGGCTGTGGCCTTCACCCTGCGTGCATATATTTCCTGTGGGATAGCCATATGAAAATAGTTGTCTTGACATTTGAGACAGGCCAAACAAGGTGTTTTATAGCAGCTGAGATGGGAGTTGCTGGTTTTAACTGGAGAAGGTAGACATTTGATCCAGAATGGTTCACCACTCCCGTTTTCTCTTTGTTACTAGTAAGTACCTCCCCACTTCTAAACACTTCTGAAAGATGTGCAGCCCTTGTGGGAGAACTGCCCTTTCTAAGGCACCAGCATGTGCCTGCCTCTGCCTCAGCTCTACAAAAAGCAGCAGCAGCAGCAGCAAACATTGCCGTGAAGGGCAGTGAGGGAGGCAAGGGAACGATGTCATGGGAGCTGGCCAGGGGGCCGAGGGGAGCTCAGCTCACACTGTCACACATCCTTGCAGTGGGCCCGAGGGGACAGGGCCCAGTCAGGCATGGCTCCCTAAAGGCTGGCCAGGCTGGCTATCCAGTGCTGGAGCTCTGGGTGTGGAATAGGCTGCTGAGATGTGCCAGCACTTCCAACAGGATGCAACGGGGTCCAAACTTCGCAGCATCTGCGGGTGCCACCGAGAGCGAAACCAAGCCATGGGGAGTGCCTGCAGCCCCTGCTGGATCTCTGCAAGGAGCAGCTGCTGACTCCCACACAAGACTCAGCACCAAGGGATTTAGATGTACATGGAGTGCAGTCAGCTGTACAGGAGCTGGCTGCAAGACAACACCGTATCTGAGCAGAATTTCTTGGCCTATTTAAAAAACACATTTACTTGAATAGGAAACTCCTTTAATTCTCCCGCAGACCAAAGAGATGGCAGAAAGTATTGTGGTCTGGAATGTCCCCTTCAAATAGTACAATTGTCTGGCTTTCTAGTCAGCAACTCGGAGATGAAAATGCAGCAGTTCAGGAAAAGATCCTTTGACAAAGTTGTCATGGGTCCATTTAATCTTGTGCAAACTTCATGTCATGCATGCATGAAAGACTAAGCACGGAGAAGAAGAGAATAATCTTGCTTTTGAGTAAAGGCCAAGGCTCTCGGCAGGCATTTGAGGAAAGGAATAATCAGCAGATGCATCTGTGTGGTGTACACAGCCAGTGTGAAAGCTGCTTCTGTCACTGCTGTGAGGGCAAAAGACAGCTCTCCTTCCTCAAGTGACACAGCATGGGATAGACATGAAACTCATTGCTCAGAACAGCTCAGTCCTGCCTCACATTTTCCAGGGAACACAGACATTTATTACTGGCTGCAAACACCATTCCTCTCTGCTGAAATGCAGCTCTCTCATCTTCAGCATAGGAGAGTAAATTGGTCTTGTTCTTGTGAAGTACAGTCATGAAAAATAGCTTGATCAGAAAACCGAATCTTTGGGGTGTTAAAGAAAAAAATTACTTCAAAGAAAGTCGAGTTCTTACACCACAAAAGCAGTGCCCTTATAAAAGATAGGGGCAAAGGATGTCATAAAACCAGAACCAGTTCACCAAGTTTCCAAATACAAATGCACTGAAACACAAGGATTTGCTAAGTTACTGTGGAGTGGCCAAAACCCAGAGTGCTGTGCAGCCCTTCAGAAGGACCTCGACAGGTTGGAGTGATGGGCAAAGAGCTTTGGCAACTGTTCTGTATCAAAGGTGTAACTTTAAAACATGAGTTTAAGCTCCCTCGCTTGAGTAATGTACTTTGCTACAGACAATTGAGCCTGCAGAACCTTCTTACATAAATCTATGGAAACAAAATGAGTAATCTGGTTTATTGAAGCTGCTTCTCTACATTAGAATACTTCTACCATGAAGCAGAACAACTTTCATTTTATATTAGACTGGTTTTTTGTGCCAGTGTTTAGATTCTGAGATAATTCTTTGTAACTTAATCAAAACTGGCTTTTTCCTGCTTCACAGGTTGATGCAGAAGGAACACAGGAGGATGTTTTCCTGGAAATCTGCAAGACAATTGACTCTTTTCTGAAAAAGGAAGAGGCAGCATTTTCTTTTTCACCAGAAATGCAGTAATGCAGTGTAAGGTGTGTACACAGCCTCGCTCACATGCACCCCACCGCCATGATTTGCTGGTCAAAGCAGAGCTGCTTTCTTGAGAGGTATCTGGAATTTGTGCATGTGGCCTGTTACTATAGATGAAATCTTTGTTCTGACAGTACACTCAACAGAAAGTGGTGTGTATGCTAACCCCACTCTAAGAACTGTGTTTTGTTTTCTTGGGTGTTTGCTCTTCACGGGTTGCAAGCAGCGAGGTGAGCAGCAGCTCTGGTTTGTATTTCCTGGTCACATACATTCCATGGGAAATGGGACAGTGCCTGGCCAGCAGGGAGCTCTCCACCCACCCCCGTCACTGTCCAGCAGACTGACATTTAGGGTTACTGCATATACGTTTCCCATTGGTTATTATTTTCTTTTAATTAAGTATTAATTTTTGTGGTGTCACTTAGCTTGTTCTTGGGCTTTAGTGACTAAAACCTGTTCTCTGTACATGCAGCTCTAAGAGAGCTGGGATTAGTCAAGCTAGAAGTTAAAATAAACTTTTCACACATCCCCAGAACACTGCTGCAAGGAGAAAAATTAATCGAAGATACAGTTGAATGTTGTGGAAGTCTGTCTATCCATTACTGGGGAGCAGACACCATTTTTGAGACAGTCTTGTCTTCTGCTTGGGAATGTTATGGTTTTATAACTGACTTCCCAGTTTTGTGAGCTGAAAATGATGATTGTATTGTAGTTAAATGTGCAATCCAGTATCGATCCGTATTAACAGCACTTGTGCTATAGCTATTGAAGTCTACATGTAAAGTTGGTTATGGGCCAGAACATCTCATGTCATCTTTAAATCACACTTCGGAAGTATTTCAAATGCAAAATCCAGATCATCTGTTGTCTTGTATTGGCATTGCCAAAACTTGGGGGGGGGGTATGGTGGGGTGGGAAACCAACAAAAAAGGAAAATGTCAAGGATTATTTCATTCATGTTGCTTGCACCTTTAATAAGCCATTTATCTGTAATCTGCAAAAAAGTCGTAAAAGTCCTATCGTATTTCCGTTAGGTTAACTAAAATATTGTGGAGTTTCTTTGGTATACTTACAGCTAAATAAAAGCTTGTTTGATATTCCTGTAAAGTAACTGCATCCTCTTACTGGAACTACTGGATGAATTCACAGTGAAAGTGGGTTGCATGATTGCTTGTACTGTCAAAGGTGTACTTTATGCAGCAGATTTGCGTTTTTAAAGTTACCTTTCTTGTAATGAAGACATAATACCAATAAAACATGTACAAAAATGAGGAGTAATGATTTCTGTTACAGTATATGTGGGTTTAATCCTTTTCAAAGCACAGTACATGACTTGAAAATATAGCTCAAATCAGCATGCTTACAGAGTATGTTCTTTTTCCCATCAGGGCAGATTCTTCTGTTTCCTTTTCTTCCTTAGCATATGCCCTGTAGATGCTAATTCAATTACTTTTTAGGGTGTTTTACGTATGTTCTTATCCTTCATATCCTGGATGTTCCTTCTTCCCTGGGTCCTTCCATAGCCTACATTTAACCTCTGATGCTCTAGGAAGTGCTTCTCCAGCTCCAGCCAGTGCCATTGAGCAGCAGCAGCAGCGCCTGCAGTACCGCCCCAGCTCCAGAGGGCAGCTCTGGCTACACGAGCCCTGACGCACCAGCAGCTGCTGCTGGAGGCCGTTCTCTTTAAAGTACAATACTCTGCCGTTACCATCAAGTTGCAAATTCATCTGGGTAGGTTTTCCAGAGTATTTTCTATGATTTTTAATTACAGTAGAAGTTATAAAAGTGTGGAGTCTCATACTTGTGCAGGATGGGAACAAAGGCAACAATCAGCTGCTATTTTGTTGGATTTTTTTTTAAATTGAATTACAAAAATTATTTACCATACACTTTCAGTTTAATTTTTCTTCCTGATTCTTCTGTCTTTTCTGTGGAAAAAAACCAAAAAAACCCCATGCTTGATTTGGTGTATGTGCATTAGATACCTATTTGCATACGTTCATATTGTATGCAGGAGAAATAGCTGTATATGCATGCATAGGGAAACATTAATATTTATACATATTCAATAAAAGAGGACTTATCCAAGACACTTCTTTCTTGGGTGATTCAGACTCAAAATTATCCTTTGGCTTCCAACCTTATTCCAAGGATACCAAGATCCTTGTTCTTTCCAAGCTATCCTAAATTGATGACTGAGTATTTTCTCCAATTTACTTTTCTTACTTTATTCCCATAATTTTTTCAGGATATAAACAGAAAACGGATGTTACCACAGATCCTCTTCCTGATAATACATCTTCACCAACTCTAGTTTCCTATAAAGAGCATGAATGATGTGGAAAGCATATTTTTATGGTCTCAGAAAGCCTCTCAGGGCAGTATCTTTTCCAATTAAAACTAAAATACATCATGTGAGTTTTGTGTTGTGTTTTTTTAAGGTTTATTAAATTTATCTAAGTATACGAGATACGTGAGATATGTTTACATATGATACTTGCTCAGTGTTTCAGTAACTGTACTGTATTACTTTCTAAATAGATTAAATGCCTAAATTTTTTTTCTGAAGCAAAAAATAGCTACACCTAAAGTCACTGCAAAAATTAATACTGATCAATTTATAATTATAGTTACTAGGTGCAGCCAGCCAATTAACCTTCTTATTGCCAACTTTTAAAGTCAAATTCTTTTGTTTTCTAGCTAATTGCTCTGAGTATTCTAGTTTCAAAGCAACTGGAAGTCTATTACAGTTATAAAATGATCAAGTGTTTCTGAATCACAAGCTATACATTTCAATAAAAAATATATTAAGTAAAATATGTCACAATAATTACAAAGCTTCTCCGACAATGGTATACACTGTACCAAGGCTACTAAAATCTGGATTTTCTGTCATCTGACAAAGAAGTCTGTGAGTGAGGAAGGAGAGAACTGGAATGCTAATCCTGCCAGGGCCAGAGCGCGCTGAGCAGTGCAGAGCAGAGCAGAGCACCCCCAGCCCCTCGCAGGGAGCAGCAGAGGCGGCGCTGGGCGTCTCGGGGGCTGCGCAGCCAGCGCTGGGTGACCGATCCAAACGTCCTTCAAATGCTTTCCATCTTGATTAAAGAGTCAGAACTACACAGAAAGGAAGTCACAGCAAGCATTCTATATATAAACAGACTGTATCCACATAGTTTATTTCTCACAGTTCTCCTGACAATTGAACATTATTTAAGAACATACTGTATACACAGATAAGAAGAAACATACAAAATGTTTTAAATGATGCACAACAAAATCCAGCAGTATAAAAGAATGCATGTGAACCCTTGCTCACTGCTCAGGCTAAATTTAATCACTGTTTAAATAGTAATAAAAATACAATCTTTTATGGATCTTGTGCAGACTACAAAAGAGGAAAAATTATTACCATATATATGATTTATATTAGGCAGTTTTCTTTGATGAGTTGCACTAACAACTCCAAATACAGAGGCAGAAGGCTGTGTATTTTATTTTAAAGGAGTTAATGTCGAGTATTAGAGACTTTACACAGTTACTAGCACTGGCACTTTTCACCATATTTTGTACACATCACATGATCATCTTATATAACATTACATTTAAAAAATATATCTGAGTGACAATTTTATAACATTCACACACCATGAGCTGGTTAAGGAAGCAATGCCACAGTTGCCCCCTGTAGTGCTTCACTGTTGGTAAATAGAGTTCGTCGTGGTTTTAAAAAAAAATTTTAAAAATTGAAGGTCAACATGATTAAGCAGCTCCGATTTAATAAAGGCCCGTAGCCAACCATCGCCGAGACAGTGAGTATTTTTAGAGTACAGCCTAGAAGCAAACACTGTCATTGGTTAAAACCTTGCCTAAAGAAGTCAGTTACTGTGCTGAAAACTATTTCACAACAAAACTGCAAGCTACTAAACTGTTTTTATATAAATACTTCATCTCCTCTGGATCTCATATAACCAAGTTCTTCAAAGCCTTTGGAATTTACTCTATCTTTAATGTGTGCTCTCATTTCTGGCTCACCCTTTTGTATGTTTTTCTTTTGTTTAGATTCACCACCTAAAAGTGACTAACGTGGTGAAAGAAAAGTCTCCCAGTGAAACCTTCTGCACACTAGGAATGTTCAGCTGCTGTTCAGTGATCTAGAACCATGACAGCTCAAAGCTGTAGTTTGACAAGTACACCCAGGAAGCTGTCATGCTGTGAGTGACATTTCAGGGAAAGCAGAGTCTTTCCAAAATGTGCACAGAATTAACAATGGTGCCATTGTTATTTTTCAAAGAGGATAGTAAACCCAAGATGGTAGATCTGCTTCCCATGTCATCTATTTGCTGGAAAGTAGTTTGGGTCAAGATAATTGTAACTGGTGCCCTGGGACATGCAGTAGTCTCTGTCTAAAAATGTCTCTGCTCTGTAAATAGGTTCTAACTGGTGATCTTCCTTATGAATCTCTGTTTCATGCAGACTGCAAGGGAAAGAAAAAGATAACAGTTTAAAAGTCAAATATTTTCCTTATCTTTAATTTTCAGAAACAGTGATCATATGAACGGATTCATACCAAACTGGATAGTAATTCATTCATAAAGTCTAATTCCCCCCTCTATTTAACTGTACCAAACCTATCTGTCCACTGTATTAAAAAAAATAAAATTATACATCCAGAATTTGCTTACAAAATGCATCTCCCACAAGGAGATACTAAATTATCTTCCACTTTACTCAACACAGGATGTGTCCTATGCTGGAGCAAAGACTTCCACCCTACACAGCAATTATGCAGTAGAGAGATTCAGTCTAATGACAAGTAACAAGAAGAAGCACAGGCTGCTCACCAGTCAGAACACGAATCACAGAAGTCCAAGGACATTTCTGGAGGGCAGTCTTGGCAGTGCCACCGAACACCCTGGATAGGTTCAATCCCGCAGTTATCACACTGTGGAGCAGATGGAAGAGCACTGAGAAAACAGCAGCTGGAGGCACTTCCATTGCTAACGGTGCACACCACTTCACCACATGGAAATCTGTGTCTTAATCTCACACATAAATCTCATGTATGTCCATGTTAGTGCCAGCCCACACAGCTGAATTCTCACCACGCACTACAACACATTCGTGGATAAAGAAGTCCTCATTCTCTAGGAGAGGCCCTCCTGAGCCCTGAAGATCCATCAAGCTTTTGCCTTGCTTCCCACTCCCCAAATGCTCCACCTTGGCATTATCCTGCTCGAGAAAAGCAGCCCAGCCTGCCTGCAGACACTGCTCATCCTCAGGTGGCTCTAAGAACTGCTGTGACACAGCACAAGAATGTGATGTTTCACACAAGTCCAGCAGCGCTGAATGTCAGTGTTTCCATGGCAGAAGGAAGCAGTAAGACCAGACCAGCAGAGCTTGTTCAGGAGCTGCTGGTGGGCTGTGGATCAGGGCACAACAGGGAACACTGATGCACTTTCCACCTCAGGAAAGGTAGTAACACATCATGGGTGGGCTGGAACTAAGAGTCAGGTGGCTGAGAAGGAAGGGGAATAACATGTTCAGAGAAGGAAACAGAGGTCTAGAACTAAAACTGAGCAAGAAGACAAGAACTAATCCCAGGAAGATGAGACAGCACAAAAGCTAAGTGCAAGCGTGTGGCATGAAGAGAAAAAAAACAAAGTAAAAACAAAACATGAAAGACTAGATGAAAAATTCAAAATGGTATAGAAGAGGGGCAGAAATGCAAAAATATTTGATAAAAAAACAAACCAAGAATATGGGACTTGCAGGCAAGGAGAGCTTTTCAAAAACCAAACTATGAAGAGTGCTGCAGAGACAGGACTGGAAAGGACAATGAAACGTGGGAAACAAGCCTGTGTTCCCACAGCTCATCCTCTATCCATCTATCAGAACCTGAAGTTCTCTCTCAGCATCTGTGAAACCCACTGGCACAGCAGCGGCTCCTGCCACCACTGAGGCACTCAGGGTTCCAAACACCTTACACAGGGATCTGCCACAGCTGCATCCCTTCCTTCCACACATGGCTTTCTGAGTTTGAGGGCTGACAATGAGGAGGGACGAAGCATACCAAGAGCTGTTCTTTGAAAATACCAAGTTCAGAATAATGCTAGGACTGAAAAATTGGCTTCAGTTAGCTGAATTTGAGAACCAAGCCAGTAAAGCCTTGACCTTAATTTTTGTGCTCCAGCTCCCCTCTGCCCTGTGAAACAGAAGTAATACTATGCCTTTCATTTCGCCATGAAGAAAAGTATTTGCAAATTACTCGGATATTATAGCAGTGAAAGCCATAAAAGGCCCATAAGGGATTCGATAATTCAATATTCAAAGCACAGGTTGAATAATGTGTAGTAAATGAGGCCAAAGGCTGTGCAGAACCAAAACTGCTCTCAATGGCTGCTTATTAGGTAAGGTCTGTCCAGCCCATGGACTGAATTTCCTGAGGGAAAACAGTCCATAATCACCTGATTTCACAGCTTACTATAATGCAATCAAACTCAAATGCAAAGAAACTTTCAAACTTAAAATGCTTGGCACTGTGTCATGTCAGTTTACTTCTCAGAATAATTTTACGTAGAAAAAGCAGTTTGTTAAAGTTTGGTCTGCCTGATTAAAGTTTCAAATTTTGGGAGGAAGAAAATGCTAATCTAAAAAATCCTCCCAAAATGAAACACCAAACATACCATGCTAACTAAAACCAACAAAAATAAAAAGCACCTTGTGGTCTAACAACTTAAATTTGTCAGTATCAACTGACGAGGCTGTCTTAATTTTACTGTCAATTTGAATTGAACTTGGAACTATCCTTGCATTCTTATGTAAATGGGCATTAGAAAATAAATCTCTCTCCATAACACTAAAAAACCACTGTTCCAACAGTTACAGCAACCAGTCAGACACAAAATCCTTTGCAAACCAGAAAGTAAGATTTTGAGAATGCTCCTTCTTTCATGTTGCCTATTAATGGTTGTTATTGAGACAACACATCAGTGTAACTTAATGTTTATTTCATAATTTTACATAAACATTGTTTTAATCTCCTTGCTTCAACTTCTGTCAGTTATCACTTCATGAGATTGTGAAGTTGCTACAAAACAAAAGAAGTTATTAATCTATTACCCTTATACAAAATCTCTGTCCCTTCTTTGGCCTCAGGTGGAGGCAAAATTACTCCAAATTCATAACCAGAAAATTATCATTAATGAACCACTGTCGAAACAGAATGTAGTGTCAAATGGAATTCTATCATGATTTAACAAGGCTCTAATACAAGCTGTATTTTCATAATGCGGTGAGAAAAAGACAGAATGCTTATTAATTTCCATATAACATCAGCATTCAGTGAAAGCTACCAGAGCTACCAGAAAGAGTGAATTATGTGGGCTGTTTTTCTTAAAGAAAATGAGGGAAAACAGACACAGTGAACAAGAACTAAGGAACCAAACTTGCTATATTAAACAAAATCTTTTCAGGAAAGTCAAACCATGTTCTCTTGGAAAACTTCTACATTCCACCGAGCAACAGAAGAACATCTCTTGCACTCACCTTAAATCCCACATGCTGCACAAACCCACTTTCTGCATGCATCTGCTGGAGTTTCTGTTTCTTCAATTTTTTAAACTCTAACAGTTCCTTGTATTCAGGTAACTCTCGATATGTTACTGGAATACTCTCTTCATCCTGTTCAAGGTAAAAAAAACCAGAAAAATATTCTTACTGTAAGAATACAGTAACTAGTAAGACATGTATTTGTTCCATAAATCACTATGTATGATTAATAGTGTTTAATAAAATGATGGCAATATATTCTAACATACTGGGGTAATATTTTTAAAACCCTAACACCCATATCCAGTATTAACTTCTCACCTTCACTGATAAGAATAAAATGCTATGAGAAACACCATGCCATGACTGTAAGAGTAGAACTTTCAGAGTTATCCAACTTCTTTATCCCTTTACTGTCTCTTAGAAGCTTATAAAAACAGACTGCTATTTTTTCATAAATTATGAAGCAGTTTGTCTCCCTACAGGCCAGTGCAGACATCTTTGCCAGAGATGTACAACAAACAGTTCTCTCTTTTCCAAAGACACGCGATTTCTGTTTTTTCTCATGCAGTTTCCTTGAACAAAGGTTGAGGATCTGTTATGAAAGGACAGGAGCTCTGATTCCAGTTCAGATGCTCATTCCAAGGTAATGATTTTATTGTAGCAGCTGTGGTTGGTAGATGTCACCTGTTTTCAAAGATGACAAGTCTTTACTGATGTAGAGCGGTTTTCACATCCTACACTGACAGTAACATTCAGGTAGGGAAAACAACTACGACTACAAGATAGTGATTAAAATTCTTCTGAAGTAGCCTAAATGTGTAATTTCCATTTCTTTTTATGAATCTGTAAAGATTGAAGATTCTGTATTATTTAGTAAGTTTATTAAAGGAAGTGAGGGAAAGAGGTTTTATTACATTTCTGCAAGACCTTATCAATTATTTAAGTGTAATTATGAACCTATATAAAGGACTAGACTGCAAACATTCAGAAAAGTTATGGTTAAATGACACAATTCAGTTGTGTTGTGTTAAGCTACATTCTCTTAAATATAAAACAGGGATTCACCTTCCATGCAAATCTGAAAAGCTTTTCTGAGAAAAACTGCCTGTCACAAAATAACTGTATACTGAATAAAGTACGCTTTAATAGCTCCCTGTGTGGGCAATTCATTCTGGAATAGTAAGTAGTTGTGTTCTAGAACTATTAGACTACTCACAAAATTAAGAAATCGTAACGGAAAAGTAAATGAACTCTGTTAGGAATAGTGGATCTTCACTTGGAAATAACTCATTTAGACCAAAATATAATTTTTCAGGAATAGTTATGACTGGTAATAATCAGGCAAAATTTTTTGTCTTTACACAGGAAAAGCATGTGGTAATTCCACTGCGAAGTCAAAGAAAACCTAATTTTCCTGCTACACTGCTTTTCGTCTGCACCGTGATGCAAAGTATTTTTCTCCAAGACAGCGACTGTCACTAAGAGAGCTGACTTTTAACACTAGAACAGAATCCTGTACATTCATTTTGAATATAGTTTACAATCCCTTTTTGCTTCCAAACTGCTTTTATTTTGCAGTGATTGTGGGGATCTTTTCGGTAACTGAGCTTTCCTGTGTCCTTCTACCTTACTGAAAGCCAGAACTGTATCTATCTGAAAATGCTGCTGTAGTGAAGGAAGAAAAGATCATGCCAAATTAAAAACAAAAAAAGTCTGTGTGTGTGTGTGTATGGCACATGTCCACTATTATCACTGCAAAAATGTGAAACTGCAACTTCTGTCTTAATAAAAATAAATCCAATTTGATTTGAATTATGGTGCCCGCATTAATTATTAATTAGGACACCATGACAAAACCAAAATGTTGCAAAAAACTGTTCAGAACAATTAGAAAATATGTATTTAAAAACAATACAGAAAAAAAAGCATGTTAGCTCAAAACCAGCTGCATTGCATCTCTTCTAATATGCATTTCGCTTTCCAGGCCTTTTAAGATTCTTATTGGAATATGCAAAGTTATCAGGGATGTCTGTGGATGAGCTGAAAGTCCGTAACAGAGAAAATACAGAACATGAGCAAAGATGGGATTTAAGACCGGGAAATAGATAAGTAAATAATTAAGGAAGACTATGCAGTGCAGGTAAAAAAGTAAATAAAAAGAATGGACTTATAGTGGGTGGCCTCAAGACTTGTGTTATGCAACAAACTTTTCACACACAAGATGTCTGTCACAAGGCTCACAAAAAAAATAGAATTAACAAGTCAGGTTCTTCAGTCTAAGCACAGGAAAACCACAGGGATGCACACGAGCTGTAAAACTTGCCCAGCTTCCAAGCAGTAGGATATAGTCCCTCTATGATTCTATATGGAAATGGGAACAACGTATGTCTAAATTCTTGTTGTATTATTGCATGTGATAAATTAGGGAAGTAGCACACTCCGTGATGTAGCAATTCACTGGGTTAGGATGTCTACTAGAATTTGCCTCTAAGAATACATAAATATGCTTGTTGATTGACAATTCACTCTGTTAGTTCACACTTTGAAGTGGATTTTACAAAATCCATAATTAATTCAGCCAGTAAAAGATAAAAAACCCAATGATGCCAACAGCATTTGAATTTTACCAGGGCTCTATGTAACCTTTCTAAAACACATCTCTAACCAGAATCCCAACTATATCATCTACATGATCTTCAAACCTCTCTCATGCCAGATCACTTTTTAAAAATATGCAACTAAAACTTCGAGATATTTCAGGACAAAACTGTTTATGACTTACAGACTTCCTTCCTGATTTGGTCTAAATTCTTTGCTGTTGGAGGCTGTTATACTAATGATGTAGTTATAATTCAAAATGGCTCATGAATCTTATTATAATTTAATACTTACTTGCTGATATTTTATGGTGAAGATGCCTAATCCTCTAAACACTAAACAAGGTCAAAGTCACAGCAAGCAAGACATTCTCTGACTGATTTAAATGACATACCGATACTTCCTCTTCTGCTGCAGTATCCATATGGCTGTGAAAACTGCATCTGTCATCATCTTCATCCATATAAACTGGAGGTTCATGAGATGTCATGAAAGTTGAAGGTTTGAAAAGATGTTTATTTAAAGGATGTTGCCGTCTACTTGATGACTACAGTGAAAAAATGGTATATTTTTAAAAACATTCCTTGGCTATATTATTTAAATAATCCTCATTGACAAAACTTTGCCCGGAATTTGTACTCTTGCACTAAATAATCTATCATGTTTCCAATTACTTTGTAATAATCTCTGTATCATAGCCTCCCACAGCTGGACTTCTCCCCCATAACAGGTGGAATCAAATAACAGTGCAATACTTTGGTAAAAATGCAGCAAGAAAGAGCCCTTACCATAAAACCCCTACCATTTAAACAGGTGAGACTGACAGCAAGAGAAAAACAGAAAGTAAGGCTGTTACAATTCTGAAGAACGAGGACCAGAGAGCAAAAATATTAAAAAACTTCCAATGGTGTGTGAGACTAAGCATGGAAGTAATTTTGCACAGGTCTAAGAGCCAAAAGGTCCATGCTTGACACTTATCATCAACTTCTTGTATTTGTGCCTTAGGGAAAAAACAAGTCCAAACCTACTGCCCTGGTGCAGGAGAGATAAAGCAATTCATTGCACCAAAAAGAGGATTCTAGGAGTTTGAAAGAACTGCTCTCTGAAGGTTTTCACTGCCACTGCATGAAAAAGGAACCTAAAAAACATTAGATGAAATAAATTACTCCATTAGTGCACATCTAGAAACTTTAATGCTGTCTGAAGGTGTAGAATGCATGCCAGTTTTAAAAGAGGTTACTTAAAGGCACTCAGCCCCTATTACTTATTCCCCAGTGGGGGAATATTAAATATCAAAAGGAAGAATTTAGGGTGAATGAAACTGACTCAACCCCTTACTTAGCTACTTTCCAGACCAGCATTTTGACATTTAATGTCAAAACTTACATTCCTCACCTTTAAAAACCTTACAGTGTGAATCAAAAATGTAAGCATGAAAAGTGTTTTTTCTAACAATCATAAAAGAGAGGATTGTTTTACACAGTGCCTAGCTGCTCATACAGCTAAAGCAAAAGGAATACTTGCAATAGTTAGTACTTTCTCCTCTTTTAGCAAGAGCTTTTATCCCAAAAGGTTCCTATATCAGTTACAAACCTGTAATATTACAGTACAACCCTTTATCTCCAAAGAGGGATTCAATCTCTAAAGAGGGATGTAGCATTATTTTACAGCTGTGCACAGTTTAAAAAGTAAAGGCACAGATGACACAAATGATTTAGATGGAATGCATCTATGCAGACAGCAGTACCAGAAGGAATTGAGATTAGCTCTGTTCAGTCTTTAGGGAAGAGATGAAGTCTGTAGTAACAATTGGAAGGTGGTACCTCTGATCCGCAGAACTACTACAGTGCAAAAAAGAAAAGAATTTCTTCTAAGACTAACGTACTATAGCTATTATGTTGAATTTTCCATTTTCTGCCTTATGATCACCAGCTACCTGGGTTTTGGTGCTTTTATGGTTTCCCTTAAGACTTCAAACCTCTCTAAAATACTTCCATGTATAGATGGTATTTCAGCTTGAGCTGACACAGTGATTTACATTTTCTGTTAGCAGAAAACAGATCTGCATTCAATCCTAGGTCTGGAGTCAGGAAAGGAAAACTGTGCCTATGCTTATACAGTAGCACTGCCATGCAGAACAGTGCTGTGACCTAGAAATTGAACTGAGGATCTGAATTCTCTTCTTCTGGTGAAGAATGAACTAAAATGGTACTTAAAAGCAGACAGTTAAAGATCATTTTCCCTGTGGGAAATATATCTCTAGATTAAGCTTAAAAGCAGGTGCACTAATGCTATTATATAAGGATTAAATTGAAAGTGATAAGCCATAATTGAAGAACTGAATACTAGAGTCCTAAATATCTGATCCAGTTTTATTTTCACCAGCAGCAGGTAATGGTTATACAGGAAAATAAACTGATACATCCTGCTTCATTTCCCGTATCATTTGTTAGAAGAGACGTATGTCATATGAGTAGATATACAAAGTAACTTCAACAAGATGTTCAAGAACTGAACAGCCTTCTCACCTCTCCAGTAACCATTCTAAAAAAGCATCCTGAGCAATCCCCATGGAGAAATGCAAGTATTTTCTTCTGAAGCACCTCTTTTGACACAAATCTTTACTTTAAATCTATCTATGTTTCTTATTTTCCCATAGATATGTGCTTTAAGTATTGGCATCCAGTTTTCATACTTCTATTACTGGCAATAAAGCAGATACACTGCAGTTATAGTGTATGTGTACACTCAGTATCAAAATTAGGACAAGCATGACCCAGGCTTCCAACAGCACTCGCATTTCCTTTCTGCCACATTATATCTCCACTGGAGACCCGGGAATAACTAACCTGGTATAGTGCTGTCAGTCTGTGCTCTAAGCAGACAGCTCTAATAGCAGACTGACAGCTCAATTTTTCCACATACCCTATTTATTTCATTTTTTTCAACTGCTGCATTTCTTACACAGGATACAAATATAACACAGAGATGCTGCTTAATACAAACCAGGGCACATTGACCTTACTCTTATGACCTGGCAATAAGGATGTGAATCATACTGCAAAAACTGCTGTAAGTATTAGATATGTTCTAGATAGAAGCCTAAGAAAAATCTGTGTGATGGGACCATTACTGTTGCAGTATGAAAATGTTAAGAATTTTATAGAAAATATGTTTCACTCCTGGTTATACTGGGTTTGTCCACAGTGGAATCACTGTTCAAATTAGTGAAAAATACAGTTAAAATGTCCCACATTGACTGATTAAGTACTCCCAGTGTTTATCAAATCCAGTGCAATGCCTGGCAGCATTGCACACATTCTGTAACGATGGTCTTTCCAAACAAATTCAACAGCAAAGAACAAAAGGTGTGACCAAGGTAATTGTAAGTGGTAGAGCGACATAAAGAACTCAAACAATTATAATTTTCAGAACTAAATTTTCAATGCCTCTTGAAATCAGCCACACATTATTATTATACTACAGAAATTAGCCCTGACTGTGTAAGTAATTTGAAATGCTGACAGATGAATCTCTGCAGCACTTAAGGTATCAATGTTTCCAGCTGGTTTTTTTGGTTCTTCCGCCAGAAATCCCTTTTCCAATAGACAAGGGGGCAGACGGAGTCATGTCTGCACCTTCCCTGCCTCTGTTTATAGAGCACAATAGTAGATTAAAACCCTGGTGAAAGTAAAATAGTACTACCATGATGGGTGCAAACTGGAAAGCCTCCAATACAAGCACTTACTGTTTGCAGTAACTTCAGAGAATACAAGGAGACAACTAAGGGTGTGTAACACTTTAAATCATTACACACGAACTGTGGTAGATCTCTGTATCAACCCACGGACAGCAACTTTTGTTTCCAACCTTTCAAAGGACTAAATCTGCAAGTTTGCCTTTTTGTAGAAGCAATGTAAAGTTTATTCTTTATCAGAAAACATCATGGACACCTGGACGCAAACCAGTAATGTTACTCCACAAAATGGCACTGTAAGGGGTTTTGAAGAAATTTTGTAAATACTGAGGCAACAAAAAAAACCCCAAACCCAACAAATAAAACCCCCAGGAAACCTGAGACTGTCCTCTTCTACTACTGTCACGGTTCTTATTAGTACCCAAGAGCACCTTAAAGAATATTTAAATCAAAATATGTGACTGATCTGCACAGAAATTTAGTCTTTTCTTTTGCAAAGTAAGATTTTTTGGGACCATCCAGTCCAAGACCAGAAACAGCACTGTATTTTAATGGACATTTCAGTCTTAAGCCTATGCTCCAGCTAATTCAGCATGCTCAGCTATACATAATTTTATATGGTTTTATTAATTACAAGATTACTGTACAATATGAATTATGGGGCTTCTTATCTTCTTCCAACGGGGTTTTCATTATTTTCATTTTTTATTTCATTGCCACACTTCCTGATCAGTTATAGTAAACTTACAAATGAGGAAGAAGTACCCCAAGATCATCATTCTACCCTGTTAGTTCAGCCTGCAATCTGAACACTTCATGTTCCCAAGAGCTGTCACTGTGAAACCAGAATTAACATCCAATTCACTCCATAGTGCTACTGCCACAAGAAAGAGATTACTGCATTAAGTAACTTTATTAATCTATTAAAAGTATTAATGATTTCCACTCAACTTGCACATAAAAATGCAAACAGAAACACAGAATTCTGTAATATCGCCTCACCTTTTTGGAATATAAATATAAGTTTGGTGTTCTTCCTGGAACTGGAATACCAGCTTTAGTCAGTTTAATAAAATATTTTTGCACTCTACTGGCAACCTAGAAAAAAACAAGATGCAACAACTCAATGTCAAACAAAATGTAACTGGTCTTCACTCCAAAGTTTTGCCAGGATTGCTACACTGATTCAGAATATTAGGAAAAGAAATCCTCTGGATTCTGCTTCGTGACTCTAACTGGTACCTATCTTGCAGTGCTGCATTTTCAGTACTTCCAGATACTTTGCCAGCTTTCAGAGGAAAAAAGTACCCTTCTTTAAACATACGCAGAAAATCTTGCAAAAATTGTGATAGAAAAAGCTTTAGTAATTTGCTTCCTGCTGCAGCTAAACTCATTCTTAACAACGCCAGATATGTTATCCATAGTTAGCATACAGAAAGTAGGTCTCCATTTAGGAAATAAGTAAGCATGTCTGTTTTTTCAGGTGTGGAGAAATATAGATATGACCAGAAATGAGGTAATCCTGTATACTGAAGTACTTAATTATACTTTTATCTGAAAGCACACAATTGAAATAAAAGAAATTAAAATACTGTAAACACAGAACATCAGCATTTTTTACTTCTGGTCAAAATAGAGAAATTCTGTCATTTCAGGGGAAAAATTCCAACAAGTCAGATGCAGAAATACTTGGTGTCTCCTCATCTGTGTCCTTTTGTGGATCTCAGCCCCAGTACAGAACTAATTCTTCTGTCTGTGATATTTACATGTCTGCCCATTCTACAGTACTGAGGTGCAGGAAATTCAGCACTCCAGTGTAACTCAGTCTGAGCACAGTTGCTGTCACTACACTTGCTGTACAGAATTAAATGCGTGCTGTCAAAATCTAACGAACAGTTAGGTCTGGCAGCTTTGCCATTCGGGGCACATTTATCAATCTGTATTTGAGTTGTAAGAGTCACATCGTTATTGGTGAAATGCAGGCCCTGCTGTTACATTTTTAAGACGAAGTGATTTCTGAAAATACACTGAATTTTTTTCACTGATATTAAAAAAAAAAAAGTAAAGACAAGGGATTACTTCTCAAAGTGTTTTACGTGTTACCTGCTTTGCTGTTCTATTTCCCAGTTCATCTGCTATCTTCTGCCACCGTCGGGACTCTACTTCCTCTGGTGGATACTTCAAAAGCAATTGCTCGAGCTTTTTCTAAATCAACAGCAAAAAGGAATAAATACGTTTTTCCTAGTACAGGTATGAGCTGTCAAGTATCTAAATACATGTGACTGATCTCCCAAGTGCTATAAACATTATTACACAACTTGCTTTTATGCTCATGTATGTTACCACAGCTACAAAATTAAGGAGTTTCCCATTACCTGTTCCTCTACAGTCCACAGCTGGTTAAAAGTTTCAGGTTTGGTCTCATCACAAAGTCGCCCTCTTATCATCTGCTCAAATATAGGACATAAAATGGAATACGTGTTTAGAAAAATTATAGCTAGGATAATTGATTTGAACCCTCTTCCTACTTAACTTAAACCAAAACCAAACCAAAGCATGAGACTTCAAAACAAAATTTGCCTAAACCAAAGTTTAGTTCCGGGATTTGAGTACAGAAATGGCATGTCATCACCAACGTCAACATGTGAAGTAACAATTAAGATATCCACATTCCATACTAAAAAAAAGAAAAAAATTTTTTAAGTACTATTTTGTAAATTCTTTTCTTTCCTTTTGAACAACTACCTGTGGACGACTGTTTGTGGAACCTTCTGGACCATCACTTAAAGGCAAAACAGAGTACGAAATAGATTCTCCATCCTTCTTGGGATCCAAAGGACTTTTTGGTCTTGCAGGGATACCTACTGTAGGCAACATAAAGAATTATTAAAACTTCCACACTGGTCATTTTTTTCTTGTAACATATGCCTACTTTCTTTTACCTTTGTCAAAAATCAGCTTCACTCTCCTACTGTTTCGTTTTCGGTTTTTGAATTCCCTCTCAAAGTTTCCAAGGCTAGTGGTGTATTGGTCCCAGGCAATCTCAGGGAGCTGAACAACTCTCTGAGGAAATGGAAGACCCATATCAACCTGAAAAAACAAGAATGAAGAGTAAAAAGCAATATTTAATGCAATCACTTTAGGTCCGAAGAAAAATCTACAAATACTGAAATGCTACAAAACCCAATGCTGCTTTTTATTTGACAGAAGAACAGAAAACAAGAACTTTTGAAGTGCCATGCAGCACAGTTTTTTTGAAGAGAAGGTGAGATCTTTCAAGAATTATACACAACAGTGCATATAAAATATGCAGCGGCACGGTCAATGATGGCTTATTGAGCATAAAACTTTAAAGTCTGCATTTCACAGCTGAAATCAGGTGTTTGACACTTCAATAACCTGTTTCTGACTGTCCTTTATTAAACACACCATTAGCTCAGGATCTGTAACCTTCTTAACCCAGGAACCCAAAAGATTCAGAGTTTTATCACCTGATAAACCTCAACTCTTCCCATCAGAGAAATCTATGCCTATTTTGCACTGATTTTGCTGTCTTCTGCCTGGAATAAAACTGTTGCAAAGCTCACCTCTTTATTTAAAGGTCAACTGCAAGACTATCATGCCTTTGGTCCTTTTTGGACAAAAATACACCAGAGTACTTTAAACTGTCATTAGTATTTCCCCATAAAATGACTATCAAATGCAACACTCTTACATCATGCATGCTATTAACTCATCTCAAAACTTCACAGAAAGACAACTACTGAAACCAAGGGGCTTACATCTGACCTAGGGGTCTACAAAGCTAGGAAAAGAACGCCATAACTTCGTTCTTCACTGAAATACATGTTGCTGTCGGACTAGAAGGTAACCGTGTTTGCCAGTAGTAGATGCTGCAGCAATAAAGGATTCAAGCTGAAAACATTTTTTCAGTATTCTTGTTACTACAGGGTTTTTTAAAGCTTGAAAAGAAAATGTTTCCTTATAGAAACAGATTGTCCTCTATCAGACAATATTCTGTTATGTTATCTGTAACTCAGGTATGTTTTCTAGTGTTCACTTTGGGTTTGGGATATAGACTATGCTTCCTGCTCTTTAAACATACCCTACCAAATTCACTCAAAGCACAACATCTCATTTCTCAAATGAGAAAGATTAGAATTGTTTGATCTGATACTTCCAGTCACCTGCAGATTTCAAGTTGTCTTAAAATACCTACACTACAATTAGAAATTTAACAATAAATTTCTACATACCGAAAAAAAAGGAAAGGAAGCATGTCTGATAAAATCATTGAAGACCCATGTCTTACAGATCTAATAAGAAAGTAGAGAGCTATTTTTGCTCAGCAGTTAAAAGATTTTAAACTCATAATTTTAATGCAAATATATATAGCTATCCTCCAATTTCTATAGATGATTAATTACTAGTTATTTAAAAAAAATCCAAGTAAGACTTAGGAAAAGTCCATAGAAATACCTTCTTCTGGAGTCTTTCCACAAATCCAATAGGATCTTTCAGTGCTTCTCTCTGGTGTCTGCCTAAACTTTCAAGGTCTTGAACTGCTTGAGTACGTTGAGCCTCGAGTACAGCAATCGTCTGTAACAGTCTCTGATAACTACAGAGACAAAGGAAAACATCTCACTGCATTTGCCTTTAAAAGTGACACCCCCCACCTAAACACTAGCCATGGTTATCTACCAGAACCTACCAGGTTTATCTGAACCATTTCATAAACATTTTTACTTAATTATAGTAAAAATATATTAAATTTATTTTAAGAGTATATGAATTTATATAAACCCATAAAGAAAAAAATATTTAACTCTCCAGTGGTTCCCTTTAAATGTAAATCCTATAGCAGCTGAAACAATATGGTATCAGGGACAACCTATATTCATATTCTCAAAAGCTGTAACCAACAGGCTTTGCTTACAAAGTTAAAAATGCCACAAACAAAACGAGCTAATTTCTCTTCTACTTCAACATCAGCTTCCTTCTACCCCAATACAAGTGACTACCACAGAATTTTAACATTTCACTCAACCATTCAACTGCTGGACAGGAATGGTTTACAAACACGGCATTTTGTAAAAGCCCCACCTTAGAGCAGAATACAAGAATCGTTTTTGAAAGGTAATAACAAACCAAGGAATAAGTAATTTGCAAAATAAATTCAAACCAGATTCCCCTAAGAATACAGAAGCTGAATGAAAATGTCAGTGTTCCCTCAAACGTGCTACCCCAGATTCACACACAATTTGGACTATTTAACAAACACATTCGAGTGTCACTGATGTGACTGTCATGCTGTACCCAGTAACGTGTGCTTTCCAAACTGTTTTTGATAAAGCTAACTCAGACTCAGGAAATCATATGACATTTTAACACAGCCTTTAAAAAACAGTTAACTACATTTAATATCTTTTATAAGCTTTAAAGTTACAGTTGCCCACCTCAGTTTCTGAAATCCCATAGCTACCCATGGCCCCTGTTGTTGCAAATTATTATGTATTAACTTTTTTCATGGAAATGTTTTCTGACATTTAATTTTACAACTATAATGTATTTCAGCACAAAATACACATACATCAGGTAAGAGCTGTTCACTACTACAGTATTTCAGTAAATTTTCTTTCTGTTCCCTTATTGCTAAAACAAAGACAAGCTTGACACAATGAATTCCATATGTACTACAGAAAAGATCCAGAGGTTACTGAGGTAATTCAAGTTTTTCAATTGACTACACTAGTAATTGGGTAAGGCTTTAAGTGGAGGGAAGTAAACAGTCTTAAGGCAAAATACAGGCTTTATACCTTCAAATATTTAAGTTTCTACCTGGACATTAAACTGCTGCCTCTCCATGAGAAAGAGTAATTTTCTTTCCACTCAAATATAACATCTGCAAATATAAAATATAGCTATACTTTCTCAAGTTTGAAACTGAAATGCTGAGCTTGTTTAAAAACAATATTATGATTCTGTTATGAATTTATTACTATGTACATTTGTTTGCACATATTCAGCTTTACATGGAACTAAGACCTAAAATTCTTGTTTAATAGGCCATTAATATTGAACAGTACTGAATATTTTCACTACTGGGAAAGTGCTCCAGTTTCTTCTAATCAAAATAACTCTACATGAAGAGAGATAATTAATGTGGCTATTCTTCAACAGGTGAAAAACTAACTCCAGCAACAGCTTACAAAAGTGGTGACAGCTCATCAGAACTGGCCTGAGACGACAGCACAGTTCAGGTTGTTCCAGGCTCACAGGAGCCACCAGCTGTGGATGAAGGTCTTTACTCAGCCCTTACACACAGCACCTCTGGGCCCTGGAGGCTCCAGGGAAATCAAACAGCCAGGATGCTCAAACAAGAGCTTAAGGATACCTCGGGAGAGGATTTACCCTGGACAGCAAAAAAGCCTGTTTCCATCAGCAAGTGCCCTAACTCGTGTTAGCAGAGCTACAATAACAGAGGCTCAGCAGCATGCACAAATTTGCATCTAAGAAAAAGGCAGGAATTTAACGTTTTTTTTTTTTTCTTGAGCCATTTTACTTCATTTATTCAAATTGTATTTAAACGATTGATTTTCTAAATGAAATAGAAAGAACATAATAATTTCATTTAAAACATATAAATACATAAAAGTAAAAAGCAACCAAATGCTGGAGATTTAAAAGGAGCGATAATTTAATGATGATTCGTATGTGTAAAGGGAAGGAAGAAATCATCTTAATGAGGCAGCCTTAAATAATTTAGTCTCAATGAAAAGAGATGAATTTACATTTGTGGAAAAATAACACAAACCCAAGAATACTCCACTTCAGTTACTTGCCTCATTAAAACATTCACGTGACCTCACTGAAGTGGTCTCCGTGGAATTAAGTAAAAATACAAGAATGTCAGGACCATTCAAAAACATGTCACGTGATACTAATCTGTGGCTACAGAGTAACATTATAATGAAATAACTGAAGACAGAAAAGGGGTTTTTGAACAGTTCGGACAAAAAGGTTTCCCAGCACTTTTTCGTATCTCTGCTAAGAAATGGATTAACTTGCAGCTGTTTACTTCCATATTCAGTTTTTATGAGTTAATATATTCTAAAGCCCAAGAATAAGACTGCAGTTTTATCAAGTGAATATCAGAAGTATTGAAATACACAAAAATGGGGATTTTGGGATCTTTCATTGCCTAGGAAAAAAAATTGAAAACACTAGTCCTGAAATACATCGTTTGCATACTCCATATTCTGGTACTTCAGACTTGCTGCAAAACTGCATTCTCCCCAAACCCCTGCACATCCCTTTCAACTTCAACAGGACTTTTTAGTGGGCTGTATGTCTGTATATGTTAAGTTTCGAACAGCTACTGCTTCCACAGGCTTGCACAGGCTCTCTGGCCCTATACGACTGTAATAAAGCCACGCATTTGTCTGAAACAGCAGCAAGCTAAATAATAACACACACACTGAGCCCTTTCTTGAAGCCTCTGTCCATTCTGGCCTCTCAGTCTCAAACGCTACCATAATGCTCCTGCTGCATTATGCAAAAGAGATCATTTGAATAATTTCCAAGACTATTTAAAAAAGGTGGCTAACAATTTTACTCTCAATCTTTCCAGGTTCTTTGTAAGTAAGCACAATTCTGATCCAAGCTACCTCCTGCAGTTGTGTTAAAATTCTCCAAAATTGAAAAAGTCTAATAAAAGAGAAAGTAGCTCATTAATCTGCTGCAAAACCAGCTCCATCCTTCAATGAGGCACTCAAAGAGCAACCACCTCTACATTGCCCAGCTACAGTTACATCATTTTCTGTGAAAGATCTGTCAGGAATTACCAAGGAAAATTATCTCACATCCTTTGCCAAAACCAAACACACTCATGAGTAAACTCACAGACAGGTCCCCTCCACTGGTGGAAGTTACACTTTCCTCAGTGTTAAATACTAATTTGTTAGCACATAAAAAACCCAAAGCAGTCTTCTTTGCAGGTAAACTTTCACCCCAGAGAATGTAATTCTGTTTCCACAATCCCAGAATTGAAACACTCTTGCAAGTTCTTAGATCATGTTAATTGCCCAGAATCTTCCGGATGAACACTTGAATCTTTCAGCACAGCACAGAAACAGCTTCAGAATCTCTGAAAAACCTTGATTAACGTGGGGTTTTGAGGGACCGATATTTAAAAAAGGAAAGTGACTTCTTACAGATTGACACTGATCAGCAGGAATTCCTGCTGATTCAGTTTTTCTTCTGCAGTGTAAGTACTTCTCTCTTTTGGACTGCTCCATGAAATAATTATCACAGTGCAGAGCCAGATTTCTGGAAGTCCTGCCATAAGCAATTAGTTCTGACACAATTAATATCCATGAATCTTGTTCTATTAGCGATCAGGGACACAGCAGCCTCCTCTCTTGCCTGTGACAAAACTTAAGAATAACATAGATATTGCCTTAATGAGACCTACGTCCACTCCGATCCAGTTTGCTGAGATCTACTTTCAAATTGCTTTTCCTCTCCATTCCTTCCATTCTAATAGCATTTACATTTCCAAATCAGAGTACCCAGAGTTACATCACAGATTTTCATTTCTCTGTGTCAGGACCTAACAGCAACCTTTAGAAAACACTATATGAACACAGAATCAATCTGCATTAACACGGCATGTTTCTTAAGTTAACTCTTGTTTTTTATAGTAAATGACTTGGCACTGACCTGTAAAAGCGGCCACATCAGTCAGCATTTTTAAATAAATTAATTTCAATTTTACAGTAAGAGTCTGTCAGTCACAGAGTCCCTCCATGGTTTCTGCAGGTTTCCCCACCCTTGAAGAGAAGAACTTACTGTACTTTAAGCCTTAGCTGAATGAGTGATGTGAGCAACTGATACTAGAAAATGAAGATTTTAACTCTTAGGTAGCTAAATCAAATTAGTGGGTGAAATAAAGTGGCTGTTGATAACATCCACACCAATAATAAAAAAAAAAATCAACTCAAAATCAATATCCAAATTCACTTGAAATTACTCTGGCAGCTATACTTGCCATACATCATTCAGTACCTTGCAAAGATATGTACTTTGACACCTAATTAAAAAGAAGTAATTTATCCCCTTGACTTCTAAAATGCTGTACAGCTGGTAGTCATCAATTCCCACTCCCAAAACTAACTGTGCTTCTCCGGTTATATAGTTCACAGTATGTTAAACTGTACAGTACAATAAATTCTGGGGGGCTCTGACACTAAAAATGTGTACCATAATAAACTCATTAGTTCTTGTGCAATTAGGAACTGTTTTACACGAGGGTGTACACACGTCTCATGATAAAACACGGCTAAAATACATATAGAAAAAACCTTGTTATTTTGTATTTCCAAGAGCTGTGACACAAAACTGGTTATCAGTCACCAGGAGGATTTGAGCAAGTCTTTGTTTCATTGCCATCTGCTGGCACTCCAGCAAAGTACAGATTACAACCTGCTCTCCCATACCCAGGTCATTTATTACTCTGGGTTTTGGTCTACTAACAGCAATTTTAAAAAATCCCTTATTAGATGCTAAGATGAGAAAGTACTGGATATTAAACATGTTATCAGACTGTACATTATGCAGGGAAAGGGAAACATTAATTGCATTTAGAATTTCCAAGTCTCCCAAGGAGCTGCAGTTAAAGAGACTGGCTCCCTGGAGAAACCTGTGAATCAGATCAAACACAAACCTGTCATTTCAAAGAAGTGTGATTTTTTGTTTGGGCTTTGTTTGTTGGAGTTCAGAAATAATAGAAAATGCTCCCAGCTCTTAAGCTTGGCCTGAAATCTTTGCCAGTGTCACAATACAGTAATTTTGACACTGCAGAGTTTCTTACAAATTATTCTGATGCGTAACTAAGATTTAAAAAAATCTCAAACTGCACTCTGGCAGAGTCTGGGATTCAGTGCTGGGTATGTAGAGCACAGGACAGCAATGAGAAAGCACAAGAGACTGATGCAGAATGGCCCTTCTTTGATCTCCCTTCAGAAACAGCAAAGAGTTTAAGGGCACAATCAATAAGAGTATACATACATCAGCCCCTGTCAGGACTTGTAAAAGCACCTTTGCCTGGAGGAAGCAGCATATGGTGGGTTTTTACCTACCTAATACTTAGACGCTATGGCCAAGGTCATCTACTTACAGCCTTTTCTGCAACTCTTTATTAAACTGCTTTCTACTATGGCTTAATCTCTTTACACATACTGTCATTTACTGTACTTTCACTATGCATATTTAATATTCATGCTTCAGACATTTTAAAGTATTTCAAAAGTAAGTAAATAATTAAACTGCATCTCTATGTTATACATTAAACAACTGAAGTACACATTAAACGGCTTCTTCAAGTCTACTGTGCCAGGAACAGAGCATAAAGCACTATTTCTGAATGTCAGCTTCATACCTACTTAAAACAAAACAGAACTAACCCCAAAAGCACATTTTTAAAAGACACTTTAAAAAACCCTACAGATTCTAAGGCAAAAAAGAAAATCCTACTGCAGTAATTTACCTGGATGCAAAACAACCATTTTCCACTCAAATTTTACCTTTCTTTCAACTTTCACCACTTCAGATTTTGTGTTTCAATCATCTGAATAGTATTTTACTGGTTATCAACTTGTGATGTCCCTTTCTTTCTTAAATTCTTAACTCTTCCCCAGAAACAGAACACCCACTCATATATTTCTACAGGCTTCATTCTTGTCAAGAGCTGTCCAACACGCTCAGCAGGATTTAATATTAGCTGTACAAAAGCACCCTTATCAAATACTCACATTTCCAGCAACTTCTCAGATTTTTTAGTAGCAATTAGGTCTCTGTGCCTCTAAACAAACACAGAACTTGTTTCAGTCTTGTCAACAAAACAGCATCCATCAGTCCTCAGTTAACACAGTTTAATACAGCCTTTGGATATTCTTTTGACAGCACTCAACCATTTGTCTGCAGGACAGTGACATTCAGTAGGGAAAAAGATACAGGTCCCTGTCATTCCTCTATTTTCCAAGCTTGAATTGACATGAGATAATGACAGTAAAATTGTTTTCTTCATAAGGGGCACAAAAAGACAGACTGACAAGACATCCCAAACTTTTTCTCCTTCCCTCTCATCATCTCTAATGAGAATGGTCCCAATTCCTTTACTGAGGGAAAATATCACACAGATTCCTCCGGCATGACCGCTTGGATATTCCTCTCTAGAAAGATGCTGGGGAAGCAACCGTTCAGAAGGAGCTTTATTCCAGAGACAAAGTAAGAGCAACCCATGTTCCCATGAAACTGACCCACCTGCACAGAAATCCTCTGGTAAAATAAGCAGAGAAAGCTGACAACACCAATTACTGAACTCCTTTGACTCACTCTAAATTAGTTTCTGCAGGTTTTCACCCAAGCAAGACACACACATACACTCAATTATTCAGGTGTATATTCTTGCTATAGGAACAAATTAACATATTCCCCTCAAGTATCTGTTACAGTGATATCTGAATATTAGAACAGAATTACAAGAATATGATCTACAATCATGAGTGGCTGAATGTTCTGACAGCAATAAAAAGTATTATTCATCAACATTTTTTGGCTAAAGAAGCGGAAGAAAAGTTAGAAATGAGGAAGAAAACTAGTAAAATATGTATTTTTATTAGTGCTCACTAGAATAAACCATGGACAAACACAGCTGGTCCTTGGCTTAGGAAGCACAAAACTTTCAAAGACTGTTATACAAAACAGCAGTAATATTTTTACTCTGAGCTATCCAAAGAAAAAATAAAGATGTGCAATAACGAAAAATGAAAAATCAGCTGGCTATTCCTACCAAGAACAAAGTTTAAAGGAAACCGTAAAGGACCTTTCTAACTCTCAGATGCATGTATTGTTGTACCAAAGGAACAACTGTATTGATCAGAACTCACTGCTGACGGAAAGAAGCCTGTACAATACCTACTGCTCATGCAATTCCTTTTTAAAAGATACTGCTGGCCAGCTTTGCAGTTCATGCTGTCAAAACTTCATGAAAGACCAGAACAAACTTAAAATTAGTAATGCAGAAATTTCAAGCTGCGTTAGTTAAAACTGACAAATAAAGATATCCCATTCTCAAAGCAAATGGCAGTCACTTTGTCCTTGTCTTCTTGGTGGCATCATTATGCTTCCTAATATTTTAGTGATCCCTACCAAGTCGGCAATTATGGTAACATTAATTTATTCCTTGTTCCACCACACAGCTTTACACTGACATAACTGGTATAACCACAATTTACTGCTTCTGCTTTTAAGTATCCTTGTGTGAGCAGTCAAAACCACAGCCAGAGCCTTACTCTCCACACAGCTGTGCTGGGTCAATAAATTACTGCCCCATCTTTTCTTGGCTTTCTTGCTCTTTTTTTTTTAAATCAGGACTATGATCCCTATGGCATTTGATATTTGTTTCCAACTGGTATTTCCTACACCTCAAAATCATTTTCATTATTTACTGATCCTTAATTTTCCAGTTTAGATGAATTTACCAATGAGCATCCTTAGAAACGGTAAGCATTTCCAAATGAACAGGCAGAAAAACAATTTTCTACATTTTTTTTTGTATTAGAATAATAGGTTTCTTGTTGCTTGTGGTTGGATTTTTTTTATATTTGTGTATTTTTCCCCTCCATGATTTTTGGTCCATGCTGACCAAAGAAATTGGAAAGACAAATTGAATTCTTGTGTATTCTCCAAAAACTGGTAGCTTGGAAAGGAGGTGAGACCATAACTGCTGTCTCTACAAGAGACAGGCAAGCAGAATTCAACTGTTACTTGTCAGATTCCTCCATCAATCCATCAGCCCACACATCCAGAGGCACCACATCAAGGCAGCCAACAGGGAAACATCTCTGCACTGGAGAGTTCACACTCTCTTCCAGGAGTGGATTGCGGCAACAGAGGACTCTTGGAAGTGAGAACATAGATGTAGGCAGAAAAAGAAAAGCTGGCAAATCAGGAGGGAATTCGAGGGGCAAAGCACACAAATCCAAAAGAAATCAAGCTTTGCTTCCACACAATGCACTGTTTAAGTGAGGCCTGCACTGTGCTTGCTAGTGCTGTTCACTGGGATTGTGCTGTGGTTGGCAGCAAGGTGCCTCTGTTCAGGGAAGAAAAACCAATGTGACAAATGTATTTGACATTTAATGGCTCCCAGAGTGTGCCCATTCCTAGGGAGCAAAAAGCTGATGCAGCACATGCCCAAGGCATTGTCTCTTGCAAAGTAAGAGCTCTAGTCTTTACTGAATAATTTATATAATTATAAAACATGATTCTGTGATTACAATACTCTTAACTAAACCTTAATCTTTAGTCCTGCAAAAATTTTGTGTCACATCACTTTTCCACTGGCAAGTATTTATAGACAGAAATTATCTTACAGAACGTGACAAAACAGTAATGCTGGCAGTAAAAAGTTCTCAAAATACTTCATATTTTAAGCTGTAGTAAAATACAAGGATTTCATTAATCAATGTGGTTGAATGCCTGTTATACTGTCACATTTTAATAAAACAGTTACCTGCAAAAACAAACTGAAGTTGATCAGAAAGTTGTATTAAAAGTTTCTAATTGATTTCCACTGTATTTCTATTTTGTGGATCAACTAGCTGCAGCACCCAACTTTTACATATTTTACTTAAAGCCAATCTTGGTTTTGGTTGCTTACTCAGAACACAGACCAATCTACCAGACAGTAGGAACTACCCTCTGAAAAAACACTGACTTTTCATGTTTTGGTTTGACATTAATAGGTAGTTTAAGAAAAATATCACTGTATGCCACAACAGTTTTGTGGAACAAAGGATAAATTACAACACACTGCAATCTAATACATATGGCATTTATGTTTGGTTTTTTACAATTATTAACTTCTCTTTTCCTTCACTAAATTTGTACACTTCATCAATTCTTTTATATTGGCGATATATTCTTCAAATAACTCAGAGGTATGAATTAAAACTACTACTATGAAAAGTAACTTGATTTACATCAATTCCCTTTATTCTTTAAGATGAAGCAAAGTCAGAAACAAAGTTCCCACAGACTAAAACTGACATCTCAGGAAAATGAATTATTAGCTACTCATAGCTACATGACATCATTACATGGAATGTTAAGATTTATCTGTACATTGAAATAAATCCCTATTGTGTGATCAATTTAATTCGGAGACATACGGCATTTATAAAACTGATCTATTATAATTATTATTATTAGCCAATATATTTGAAGACAGACATGGATATTTTTATCTCTTCCAGTTAAGGAAAAAACACGGTGCAGGTAAAATTAGAAAATTAGAAATTTAGAAAGAGGACATTACAGTTACACTTCAAGAAGATTGTGTTTAAGGCAGTTCTCAAGTAACTGGTATGGCAAGGTGCACCAAGTCCTATTCTAACAATTCAAGTGCAGTGAGATGAACTTTTATACAGAACTGCTTTAATTTGATTCTTTAGGCAGAAAATTTGTGACTGAATAAAATATAAAACCTATGCCACAGGAAATGCTAAAAATGTTTCTTTTCTTTCTCATGTTCATTTAATATTAAAGGTGGATCCAAAGACATAAACAGTATTATCTTCAACTGTTAAGGATATGTAAATTTGATAGCGTGATCCTCCACGATGGTCTGTGTTTCCACCATCTCTGCAACAATACAACCCATTGTAGGTAAGAATCCACAAGACTGGGTTTTGAGAGATGTATTAAAATCTTTCATTTGACCTGTCTTCACTTTAAACGCCAGTGCAGCTGTTTTGATTTTAAATATTATCAAGTAATGAAGATATATGAAAATACCTATCTACTGAACAAGCTCCAAACTCTTGGAATTAAATGCCTGTCGGGAACTGCTCATGTATAATGCTTCTATTTCAGTGATCTTATCTCCAGGTCTAAGTGGTTCCTGTAAAAGCCAACTGCAGTTTATAGAATCCTAGAAATGCATTTTGTAATGCATTATATGCCTGTGAAACCTCAATTCCTCAATGACATTTTCATCTAGAACCCAGGACTAGCAGTCAAACAAAGATCTTTCCCTTCGTGCAACCTAATACCTGCCAAACATTGCAAATCTCTAAAGGAAATAGAGAGGAAGAAGAAGGGAAAAAACCCCAAAACTAAAAAATGGCACTAAATGAAACACTGAGCAAAGGCAAAAAGTACTGAGAATAAAATGATGCACAAGACAGAAAATTAAAGTAAGCTACTGCAGTATAAGAAAGAATTACAGTATAAAAAGATACAGCAAAGAGATATGAGAAATGCCTGAGGAAAGACATATGCAAAATACTATGCACAGCATATAAAATTCAGCAGTGTGGAAAGTTTTAAATCAGGAAGTTCAGTCTTGATGAAAGTATCTCAAGAGAAAATGCAAATGTTTCTGAGCTAGAACATAGAGGCAAAATTCTCAAATATGCACCAAACCATACTTTTCTGAGAGCAATTACAATACACAAAAACTCCAATTATGTGTATAGCAACAGAAAACATTAACAACACTTTGCAACTATACAACACCCAGATCAGTCTGTTATTATCTACAAAAATGTCTATGTTGTGATAAAATTTCTGCTTAGAGATCTCTGTCTTTGTAGAACGGATCTATTTTAATAAAGCAGTTGTGGGAATATCCAGCATTTCAGCCTTCTGTCCAAATAATATTACATAATCTGTGATGGTTACTTTTCCTATTGTATCATCCAGTTTTCCCAGAAATATTAATATATGAATGTTGTTTAAACACGTTAAGATTCAAAAAGCAACAAAATTCATACGGAAATATGACAATATACATTTAGGTTTTTTTTCTTATAGCAAGTCTTATCAACAGCTCTTAAAGGTTTTGGTATATTCATGTTTTATCAATGTCACAATAATTTCTTGGAGAGTGAAAATCAACTGCATGAATGTGTATGTCACCAAGCTATGTAACAAGAAATAATGTAAGTTTACAGCCATATAAAATTGCTTCCATGACACAGAGGAATGTATTTTTTTTCTGCCATGGAACATCCAAAGAGTTATACTAACGCCTTCTGGGGAGAAATCTGCCTCCTCAACCTAGCCAAGATGCTAATGTCTCTCAGGACTGGCTTTTAAAAGAGAACAGAAACATAAACCAGAGAAAAAATCACTCATAATAAACTGATGAAGGATAGAAAAACAAAACTGTACCATTTGAAGATCTGATATGCAGAACACCAGAACACTTGGCCTAGCCAGAATTACCACAAACAAAGTGAATTTCCTTTACCTCCAGCTAAACCCACATTAATAGCACGAGAACTCTGGAATTCTTTGCATCTGACCAACCAAGGAATACATTTCAGATAAACTGGCAGAGGTTGGTTTTTTTTTAACATTTTAGAAAATAAGTACCAAATGAGATTAAACAAGGGTATAATTAAGACACTATTCAAAAACTGTAACACATGAATTAAGAGTATCCTCTAATGAGCTTTGCTATTTTTAAAACTGGATAGAGGATATGGTGCGCTGCACTTGATTTACTCTTGAACTATGAAATTCTGGATAAATGACAACTGCACTCATATGTCAAAATATTGACTTAAGTTCTTTGGAAGGATCCTGTTACCATGCAGAACCATCAATATACCAGACTTATTTTCTTATAAATGTAAACAACGAAAAAGGATGGCCTATAATTTTCCAGTACTATCAAAATTTTTTTAAATGAAGAAAAGATATGGCTAACACTCCCTCCCTCCAGCAGCATGCTTCCCTTTGGGAAAGTAGAAATGCAAGACAGGATAAAACCAATAACCATTTCTTTTGGAATTCTGCATTCAGGCAACAAGTTAGTAGCAAGCTACCAAGTCCTACTTGCAATTGCAAAAGCTCCCCAACAAGGTCTCACAAACTGAAGGCTGCCAATCTGAACAACAACCACCCATTTCTTCAGAATTCTGTATATTCAAAAGCTAACACTAGCACACACACCTGAGATTTCCAAGGACAATTTAGATCTGTGTTTAAGAATGCAAAAAACTACTATTATTTTTACAGTATTTTTCCTAATAAATACAATCCCCTACACCACATTACTAATCAATCTGTGTACTTACATCAGATGAAGTCATATTACATACAGATCCAAAATCATCCTAAGAGAGTCAAAAGACAACAGTCCATTTTTCCCATTTATAAATTAAGGAAAAGTAATTTTCTTTCTATCTGCTGGGAAAAGTGTCCACTTTGGACTGATGGCTGAAGCTGCAAATATTTGATCATTATTTTGAAATCATAGTTTGTCTAACCTACGCTCAAATTCAAAATTTTCTGATTAAAATGATTTATTCATATCCACTACTGAACAAAATTTCACTATATAAATAATGCAACTCTAATATCAAAAATCCAGTCATAGTGGATTAAACAATCATCCGTGCCTTCCGCCCCATATTCCCAGTAACTGTGAACATTTACTACATTTACACTGAACTACTATCAGTGCTTCAACCCTTCATAGAAAGCAAACTGAAAATCATCTGCACTTGGCCTTTCAGAACTCACAACAAAATACAGAACATCTACTAAACAGTGAAACACAGGAGTCAAAACAGCATTACAAAGACTGTGAAACAAAAAACTGTGCCCTGATCTACTACTTGAAGACAAATTTTCTCCATGTAAACTTTCTTCAGTGAACTGCCCTTCTGTTTCAAAACTCTCTTGCACAATTACCACAAGGTATATAGTTACCACAGTTCTACTTACAGACATTCAGATGATAAACAAAAACAAGTTCAAGCATCATAATAATAACAATAATAATTTGCACATGCCTGTATTTACATGTAGTGAATATAAATAGCAATGTAGACATAATTTACTTTGGAGAAAGTTGCTGCATTTGATCAATTCATCTTCCTGAACACAATAATGCTGAGTTCTTTCCCATGACACTCTGAAAGAAGTATCTAACTTTAACTTTTATGTACAGCAGAATGGTAACTGTATAAGCTGTATCTGCAGTGCTGATAAATGACTGAAATCTAATTAAAGGTTCTAATTCCTTTGGTTTTCCTTCCAGCTAGTTTTCAAGAGAAAATAAATAATAGATGCATTTTTAAACAAACAAAAACCCAAAGAAACTCAAAAAAACCCAAATTCTGGCTCAAGAATTCTAATTGCTAGAAATGTATAAACCACATTGCTGTACCATACTGCATATTAAATAAGTTTAATTTTGTTTGAGGTAGAAACAAGAAAAATGAAGACTGAAGAGTATGAAAATTATAAAACACTTAAATTTTTGTGGAAGTACGTTAAATACTTAATAATTTTAGTAATAATAATAATATATTTTTGGTAAGAAACAAAAGCAGAATTCATGGTTACCATAGTTACACATACTCTTTGTTGTGTTTCAATGCCACATGATCTGATTCAAAGTAATACACATCAGGCTCTTCCTCATCCTCCTCTGCAGTGTGGATGTTGGCACTCTCTTTGGCAGATGGTACATATCCAGCAACAACCCTAGACTCAGAAAGTGGCTTTCTTAGTCCATCACTCCCATGATCCCCTGTATTACTATTTCTCTCTTTTTCATTCTGTTTGATTTCTTCAGACTTTTTGGGAGATCCATTGATATTATTAACACCTACAGGTACATTCTTTTCAGTAGGACTAAGATTATTTTCCTCAACCTGTCCATTTTCTCTACAAGGAGAGTTATTTTTAGTAGGGCTGCTTCTGGCAGGGGCAGCCCTTCGTGGTGAAGTTCTCAACGTGTATCTGTGTTCTTGAAGTTCCAACATATTTGTCATCTGAGCTGAAACACAGTTCAGCACTGAAGAATGTGGTTCAGGTTCACCTGAGATTGACGCACTGTCATGGTGAGTATTCAGGTTGCTATTGGTGTTTTCAGCACACTGTTCCTTAGAGGCACTGCTATCTCCTACAACATCCACCTCCTCCTCCGAATCCCTTAACAAAGATGACTGGATTTCAGAAAAGGTACCTGTAGCTGGCTCATACGCCTGATTAGCATGCTCCTCAGGCAAGCAGTCGTTTATTGTTTTGTGGTCCTCTAACTTTACCTGTTCTTGAGAGTTTGTGCAAGGCACATAATGGTCTACAACACTGTCCTCTTTGCTGCTATTAAGCAACAATGAAGAATGGGCAAATGAGTTTCCATTTTCTGCTACTGTTTTGTCCTTGGGCGTACGGGAACCAGCACTGTTTTGCTTAGCGCTCCCATCAAGCTGACAGTCATCACAGTTAAGAGAATTTGAGTCTCTCTCACCAACTCCATTGACAGTCTGATAACCTGCAACCTCTTCAACTACTGCAGAATTATTAAACCCTTCTGCACAGACATTCACCTTTTTAACTTCCCTTTTCTCACAATCATCCAATATAAGACATCGACAAGCTCGCTTAGTCCCCGTGGAGGCTGCATCATTGTCCGACACTAAGCTTTTATGCTCCAATGACTCCTTCTCTGCTTTAGTGGGCAAGTCTTCTTCAGAACTGTTGGGTGCCTCTGAACGTAGACAGCGTTTAATTCTTTTCAAAACTGGTGAAACAGGTTCAGCTTGTTTTTTTTCACTATTCTCCACAGTTTGCTTATCACCATTATCTTTTTCTGAAGTAGACAGCCCTCTCTTCCTAGGGCTCACCCATGACTCCCGAGCACTCTGTTGTTTCAAATCAGTAGTTCTGCCACCGTTGCTGCCCTTCGGAGTTTGCACAGACTCTGGCCTCTTCTTTGGTGACCTGGATCGGATTTGAGGATGGGGTGAGACTTCCTCCGGATGAGCAATACTACGGTTCCTTAATGTTCTACCACAAAAGTTTTCATCCAAACCGTTTAAACCCACTGTAGATCTTGTAACACGAGTAGATCGAGAAGCAGCCATACTATGGCGAGTCTCTAAAGTATGTTCATCGTGATCCACTCACTGGGAAACCTTTGAAAAAAATGTAAACAGAACAGTCAGAAAAAATATTTTAAAAACACCTAGAGACACAGCAAATCTGAAGAATGTATTGTCCCAAATGTACCAATGTAAAACTGAGTAAGCCCATTCAATGCACTCATACTGCTTCTTTCCGTGGTATTTCTTTAGTGCATTAAATTTTTCCATCTCAGCTACAAAGTAGCTGACTTGGTATTTGTGGTTGTTCTGGCTTTAGTACTTGTGTGAGTGTTGCTCATATTTATGCCTTATGTAAGGCTAGAATGTCCCAGTTAGGCTCTAGTTACTAAAATACACTATTTTTACGTATTGTACATATGGTATAATGTATTGGCATTATTATTAAAATTTGTCTGTTCAAGTAAAAGATATGAGATTGCATTCTTTATATCCCACAGTTTCCAGTTACATGGCTTCACAGATTAAGAAGTAAACCATTAAAACTGCATTTGCTTACTCAGTCGTTGCTTAAAGCAAAACCAAATCTCTCATAAATAACAAAACAGAATTGGAATTCTCATTTAGCAGGGAATTAAAAAAAATAAAGCACACCTCTAAAAAATACTTACAGTTATTATTAACAAAAATGAAATAAAACAAAATTTCTGAATCAGAATCATAGAATCATTCCAGTTGGAAAGGACTTTGGGAGGCAATCCTATCCAACCTCCCATTCAAATGAACATGAGGCCTAAATTCAGATTTAGTTATATGGGACATTATCCAGCTGGGTCTTGAAAAACACTGAGTACAGATATTCCACAACTTCTCTGGGCAACCTGTTCCAGTGTTTAACTGTCCTTAAAGCAAAAATACTTTTTCTTATACCCAGGTAAGGCCTCTCCTACTTCTGTATCACTTATGACAGCAAAAAGCCTGGCTCTATCAGGAATCTCCTCTGAGGTACTGGAAGGCTGTTTCCCTCTCAGCTGGTGAGATGAATCATCACTCACATCAGATTTAAGTAAATTCAGACTCAAAGATAAGTTTAAAACATTTCAATTCAGAGCACCTGTATTTCACATTTCAGGGTGAAATGTAGGAGTACTTGACCTGCCCAGTATCTCAAAATAATTTCTGAGAGAACTCAGTTCAGTCTTACCCTTCTATTCATTTAATCTTTAAAGGTTTAATGTGGCAAACCGCATATCACCACAGATCTGTCATTACAGCCTTGATAATGAATAGATTCACATTTGTGCATAGCGGCATACTTTCCTTTTTTCATCTACCCAAATTCCAGATTAAACAAAACCGTTCAACTGTCATATGATGTGAAGACTACAGATTTTAAATATGGAATCAAACCTTTCACGCATTACTTAGAAATGCTGAAAATAACAAATGGATAAAATTGTTTCAAGAGGTGTCTTTCATTTTCAGCAAAGAAGGAAAAAAAAGGAACATAAATTCTCCCAAATCTACTATTTAAGTGTCAGATGGTCCTAGAACAGAAAAGAGAATGGGACAAGACAAGTACACTCTCATCCAGTACAATTCTGTTCAACAATTATCAGTATTTACTGTATTGTATGTTTAGGAATTCACAATGCAAGCAGTATTTCTTACGGAAAGCAAGGTATCCTAACAGTATTGCTTGGTGCAGTTCTGGACAAAAATGTAGAAGAAAGCACATAATTTTGTGTACACGTGGTATAGCTCTATACACAACTGTGTACAACACAACTGTGTACGACAGCATATCATTTTGTGCAACAAAGAAAAAGACAATTATAAAGTGAAAATTTCAAATATTCTCAAGACTGCCATTTATTTGTGCTGCTACAGCCCTCCTGCTTGTTAGATAATCCTGCTGCCTTACATGAATACCTGGAAAGGTGCACTGTTTGTATTCCTGAAAATACATCTGAAGAGATGCTGCAGCGCTAACTTTCATTCTGTCCACTCAAAATCAAGTAAGTGTGAGCTCTCCAGTGCACTCTGCCTTAAGAGAAAATATAAATAATACGTCAAGCAGCAAATGGTTGAACATCAGCAGCTGATTGAAGAGAGCAAAACACTATGTGTTTTCTATAATGGTTTTTATACCTATTTTCCACATGGATAAACTTGCCTGTGTATTCTCCCTCTTTGCACACAAGCTCAATACCATCTGGAGAGTGATCTCATTCGGAGTTGAACCCAAACATGAAAAACAGGGTTTATTTACATATTCCATTTCCCCTAGGTTGTTCTAATCAAAGCTAGCACACATTAGGGATGAGAAACTGACATTTCAAATCGATACCAATAAAATAACCTAAACCAAATTCAAATGTATACTTTGGTTAGTAATTACTGCTGAACTCAACAGACTTTAGAAATCATATGTAAGAGAGGAATCTTAACTGATTTGCTGTTATGATACTTTCTAAAGAAATACACCTTACATGACACGAGAAAAAGTTATTATTTCCTTAGTACAAATGTAAAAAAACTCACCATTGCGAAACTAGAAGAAATATAAACTTCTGGCATTTCATACAGCAGTAGACTCTTACTGTACCACTCAAATAATATCAATCACCATTGCTGATATCCATCATGATATCCATCCAAATGCTTTACTAGTTTATGCCATCACATTAACAAGACTTTGAAAACTGTTGAGAAAAAGACAAAGATATCAATAAAACGTTTAAATTACTACATTGAAAATGAAGAAGAATGCAAAAGGACGTATAAAGAGTAACAGCTTTTTTTAAAAGATATTATCAGTTTCAAAAGTGTTCTACATAAAGAAAGAACAATATGCTATAAAGTAATTAAGAATGTGAAATGCTAATTTAGGTTTCAAATGTAACACATCTTTCCTGGTAGATTCTAAGTGATCCACTGTAACACACACTAAATGTGAAAGCAAATGAATTCACAGGAGTCGTGTTAAACAGTGTTCAAATTTCAGAAGGTATTTGTAGAGACACAAGGAAACAAGTAGTGAAAGGTATTACTACAACTAATTAATTATGAAATGCATTGTCAAATGCATTTTATAATTAGACACACAGTGAAAAACTCTGCTCTTTAATTTTAATTAACTGAGCAGAACTCTAAACTTATATTGGCTCCAAATCCCTGAATAACCTTCATCTAGACAACAGGGCTAAAATGCTTTCTAGAGTTCACATTAAACCTATTCTTCATCCAAGGAAAACAATGTACAGCACCTTGTTTGTAGTGGAAGTGAAATATTTTGGATATTGAAAGACAGAAATAAATCTATAGATCCAAAAGTCATACAATGCTTTTGGTTGTCTCTAATTCGGGCATTTGTGCCAATGACCAAGTTACTACTTGAAAAAACATACCAGCAATCACATTTAATTTAAGAACATCTAGTACTATGAAGGCACCATAATTCACTAAATAGCAGTTATTGAAGCTTTCTTCATATTCTATTGACTTCATACAATTGAGTTTATTTTCATCTTGACAATTCAAAACTTCATGATGCAAATGACAAGCTGACAGGTTCCTCCATATTCTTCATTCTACACATTTTTTATATTTAGATTACTGGAAATTGTTGTTACTTTCAACCTAGTTAGGATTTCATACTGGTAAGAACAGAAAATTAATTCACCATTAAGTTGCCAATTCAAAATACAAACTGAGCTACATTAAGAGGAGAAGAGATTAATTATGTCTAATTGCAGTGAAATTCAGTAACAGAAGATGTTTCTACAGTGATGCTACATGAAGTATCACAAATTCTATTACGTAGATAACTAAATCAAATCAGGTTTCATTTATTCAGTGGGATTTCTCAATTTAACAAACAGCAGAGAACTATCACCATAATAAGACAAATAAAGAATAGAAGAACAAGAAGGCAAAGACAACCACTTGAAAATGCATGTTACTCTTAATCCATATTGTTGCCTTTCCTAAAGATCCTTTCAACCGATACATCTGGAGACACCAAAAGTACAACAGATTTTGACCAATTTTTGCAAAAGAACAACATACCCAACAAAAATACTAAAGCTCAGTAACTTTGGTAAAAATACAAAATACATTTAAACAAAAAAACATTTAAACAAAACATAACAGTGAGCCAATCAGAAGGTGACCTAATCTCAACATTTTTAATTACTTTACCAGTCCTAAGAACGTATGAATAAGTTGTTTCAGGAATGGCTGGAATAGGAATGTCAGTATTTTGTCACATTCGTATACCTCATCTTTCCCCATTGTCTTTTGCCCAAAACAACCCTATTTTACTCACAGTAGGAAAGACACAACCCCTGCTGTGTCTATTTGCCTTTGGGGACAGCTAAAGCATTTTAGACACAGCAAAAAGATCGTGTAAATATCAAGGAGGAGAAACCAAGGTGGGTGAAAAGTTTTACCTAGTCAGGATTTTTTGTTTGGTAGCAGTTTGCAGGGATGGAGGAGGGAATAGTAATTTAAAGAAACAGGAAACTTTAATCAGGATACAGTGAAATGACTGCACCTTAATTATGCTTAAAACCTAGAAAACAACATTCACAGGGGCTTAACAAGTGAACAATTATATAATTTTTCCCAGAAGTTTCCTTGGAAGAACTGTCTTGAAAATTAACTATTATTCCTTTACATTGCATAACCAATTACAATGACATTTTTCTCTTAGAACAACCACATCTTCTGTGGCAGAGAAATTCAATGGAAGAGTAATTTAATGTTTTGGACACCATTCATTTTAGAAGCTATTTATGAGTTGGAATACGGAGTGCATGGGTAACTAAATAAGCTTTTAGATTTAAAAGCCTTTCTTCAGAGAACCAACATCGACATTTAAGAAAGAATACTGGAATACTGCAACGAAGACTGAGAGTCTGAAGAGTGATAACCAGCTAAGACAACACACTGTGGACTGCAGAGCCCACTAAAAATTAAGAAGCTACAGGTTAAATAGAGTGTAATGCAGACAGAGCTCTGAAATAAGTAAGGGACTCTGATCTTGTCTCTTGTGGGGAAGGACCTGTGGAAGAAGCCAGTGAGCAAATGTTGCTGCTGAAACCATACAGGAAATGGTCACACATTAATCGGTATGGACAACCTTCAGAGTGAGACTGAAGTTCAACTGCTTGCAGAAATTGTCTGTACATCCTACATACAATCAAGAATTTCATGACAATATAGGATGCATTTCAGTGTATGCATTTTTGCATTTAAGAACTCAAACTTACTCAGCTTGAGGCAGACTCTACCAATACACACCATATTCACATTATGCTAGAATTTTTATCTAACTTAACCACAAGCCTATTTAGCAAAGTTACTGAATGCTGAACTGTGTGCGTGAAAACTTCTCGCAACAAAGGAAACAAATTTACATAGAGATGAAAACCAACAGTTAAAGACAGCAGAATGAGGAAAACCCTTCCTAAATAGGCAGAATAACCAATTTTTTCACTGGGTTACGCCGGTACTGTCTGAGAGGCAAGTATGAGCCCAATTGCTTAAAGGAATTCAGAAACATGGATGCAGTTATAAGTATGTTCCATGTGGCCCTAAGCTAGAGAAGACAGTGAAAAGAAGCAGTCAATACCTGAACATTCTGAGTATACACCAGACTTGAAATCAGCAAAGCAACAGAAGCCTCTGCTATAACTGTGGTGGAATTATATATATGGAACTTAAGATGGATAAATTAACATTACATAGAATATTAAACAAATAAAAAATAATTGTGCAGTGGAGGTGAGGGACAACAGACTCTTGCAACAGAAGAAGTCTCCAATAGTTGCTTGATGTCACTATTTGACAAAAATGAACAATAAAATCTTCCACAACAATTCAACCCTAGAAAACAGAATAGTGTGTTCATCTAATCTAGAGTATAATGAATTATCTTTGTATTGAAGAGAAATAATCTGTCCTCTTCTTGTTCTTCTGAGTCTAATCCAACAATCAGCATGCTCAGTGGTAATACTGCACTGATAACGATTCAAACTCTTCCCAGTGTTCAGATATTGCACCTGTGGATATCCGATAGCAGGAGCACTCTCTAGTACCATACTTCAGTAAATCCCCAAATTACTTCACAGACAATATCTGCTATTGGCAAAGTTACCATTTACAAGAGCAAATGTGACACACATATGTAATTGCCCAAAGTAATAAATAAAACTGGTGCTATAAAATAGCAGTTCTTAAATTCTCTGCAGAGCAATGGAATGTTACTTAAAACAGTACATTTTTAAAAACTGAAAGCAGCAGCTATTTATGCAAACAGAATCTAATCCCTTACAGAAGTATTTGCCCAAAACCAAAAAATTAGCACCTCTGAAAAGATGAGAATCTGCACAGACACCAGATTATCAAGATTTTGGATTATCTCCACACAGAAAATACATCACTTCCTAACAAAAGAGTATTACTAAATTAGGGATGAATTTCATTTAACAAATTATATTCAGCAGTCTATCACATCTAGAGTATGCCAGCATCTCTTCCCACACATACTGAGCTTCGCATAACTACATTAGCAAGAAATCAGTTTTCTGGAAACAGCATTTTATTCTTCTGATTCTACATTACATCAAAACAAGCAGTACTTTCAAATGGTAGAAATAATCTCCACCAAAAGACATTATGAGGATCTTACTTGAAATAATATATAACTATAAGCAGCTAAAAGCTATAACAAAAGTTTAAATGCAATGAAAATTAACAAATGTTACTGGAATTATTCTGAGATTTCAGCTGTCTCTGACACAGTAAGACTGTATTACATATGGTCAAAATATAGTCTGTCAGAATGGGACTGCTTATATTAATCTTATATATAAAAGGCTAGTAGGAAAAAATAAAGAAAGTAAAAGAAAAAAATGTAGAATAATATGAAAAAATTGTCAACAGGTTTTAAAAGCTAGCAAACTAGCAAGGGAAATGTTTTACACAAAACGAAAACTGCAAAGAACCAGAATGGATAGCTCAATATGCTATTTTTCTTCTTTAAAATAGATGGGTTCACTAGGCTAGACAAACCTATTCTTACATAAGAGGAAAAAAAGTCTTTAGAAAGAATCTTCTTGTGGAAAGCTATTGCTACTTCTTTCTGGAAGAAGAAAAAATGTTATAGGCATGTAAAATGAATTGGCACTTAAATAATAGGATATATGAAAACAAACAAAAGCTCATCCTCCTCCTCTCCACCACTGTCTTACTCTTTCTATCAAACCAGAAAATATAAGAAAAAGGTCGAACCGGAAAGTTCCACTCAGCAGTGTTATCAAAACTGCTGACAGCACTGGCATTTTTCACTCTTCTGGGCTACCTATATGAGGAAACTTACTGGGAGGATGGGTATGATAGAGGCATCACCCCTCTTCCAGCCAGATATTCCAGGATAAGATTGCAAAATTACTTCACATAAAACTAAATATGAATTACACAAGTGTGGCTTCACAGCAGAACTCTAGAAAAGCAACCACTATATCAAATTTCTTCTCCTTAAAGCCTGAAACACTTAAACTGCTTTCAGTTTCTTGTATCTTGGCCAAATTAGAGTTTGTGCTGAAATTATACATTGAAGCATCTGTCTCAGACTGATATTCCCACCCTGCTGTCTCTCTCCTGAATTCTCAGTCAAAATAATTACTCATTTCTGTGCACAAATATGGAAATTATTTTAAACCCTTCTTACTGCCTAAGACACATCTGACTGTTTCTTCAAGAAGGTTTTGTTCCTCCATATTTTGGAGTAAGAAATTGAGATTCAGCACAGAGAAGCATTTGCCTGAGAACAAAATCCTAGTGGAGCTGTGATGAAGGCAGGCTGAGGAGAATGCTAAATGTGAATGCACAGGTAAGGAGAGCAGGTACATTAGCAAAATGAGTCGATGCTGACTGGAGAAAGAGACAGACTGGAAATCTTGAAGAACTGCTAGAAGACACAAAGATCACAACTGTGAAAAAGGAAAACTGGAACAGAGACTAACTGGAAGGAGCAGAATCTGCAATTTTACCTAGTCCCAACTCACCTACGCACATCGCACAGCACTCGTCCCAATTATCTGTCTCAAATACCTGGGACAACTCTGTCAACACAACTATTTGTGGAACTATACTCTGAAATAAATCTACAAATAGGTCAGAGTTGAAAACATCATCTTTTCTTCTTTTCTTTTCAGATGGCTCCAGATGAACCAATTTTTCCAGTGGGTCATAATAAAGGCCAATGTCCTCTAGCACAAGCATGGGATCACATGGCCACAACAAAAGGTGAAGATGTGAACTTTGTAAGGTGGTACCACAACCCCTTGGAACAAGAAACCACATTCCACACTTCAACACACCACCTGGTGTGTTTATCTTTAGCATCTCACCTTAACTTAACAGAAAAATGCAAAAAATGATCATTTAATACAAATTGCACTTGTCCTGAATAAAGACAGTAGCTTCAAGTAAACACTCTTACTGAACCTATTTTATTGACTCATATATAGTCAGTAAAGTCACTACTGTCTGATACAATTAACTTATGAAGAAAATTAAAGCCAGACTATGCAAATAACTTCCATGTCCCAGTTAAAAAAATTATGCTTAGCCTCACTTATTGGCCATCCCTCTATATCCTTCCTTATCACCACACCTACCCAATCTACTTTATCATCCTAGGTGAAAGTCCCATTCTAAATTATAATATGCCCTTTTCATGTGAAATCATTCAATTGCTAATTAGCTGTCCTGTTATCCAAAGAATATCTCCTGTGCAGGATTACCAAAACACGTGACTAACATCTTTGAGATACATTAAATCACACAGGTTCTTGAAAAGCTCATTATAAAATTAATTATGCTAACTTAATTACAGTAACCATTTATCAAACTGTTACTCTAGGAGAAGACTCCGATTGTATTTAATCTTTTAAACACAGAACACAGTTTTATATAAATAGGAAAAATATTACTTATTTCCTGAAGAGGTTGTTATTACAATACACAGAAAATACCTAGCATAAAAAAACATTGCTTTTTCCTGTAGGTAGGCTGCAATTGTAAGAGGTCATCAAGTACTTACTAATCCTGCTAGCAGTTTACAGATGAAAAGGAACTTGATGGGGCAAATCCTTTACTTTTTCTTAAAAGCCTCAGGATAAACCAGTTTCCTCGTTTTTGTAGAATATTACACTGGAAATTACTACTCTGTCTGATTCACTTCTGGAGCACTGACTACAAACATGCTATCTTATGAAGTACACTATAAAGTGCATATTGTATGAAATACTGTCTAGAACATATTTTTATCCCAGAAGATTTTCAGTCAAGGGCATACATTTGAAATGCAACAATTAACACATTAGCTTTTTATACGCAAAATTACAGCTTCAGCTCCATAAGTCTCACAAGGCTCTCCCAATGACAAACTGATGTACAACTCAGAGCAGCACCACGCACACACAACCACGTGCTCTGCATGGGCTGTGCTCTGAAGTGCTGCAGCATTGTACTAAGGCAAATACAAACCCAGACTTTGGAAAAGGGACATGTGAAGCATGCAACAGTTCCTGTAAACCATTTTGAATGTTGGTTCAGAATTAAAATGGTTTTTTTCTCAATTTTTCTTCAGAAATTAAAATACGCCCTCTCTCCCAAAAGAAAAAAGAAGCGAGAAGGCTGTTTCTCCAGCTATCTCCATTCATGAAAACTGTTTTAACCACTTATTTTCCATCTGATAATGCTTTTGCCTCAAGTCTAGGGGATACACATGATTCTATAAGCAGATCAGCAATGGGCTGGCTTTGTAGTCTTAAACGTGGCACCATTCTGCCACACATCCCATCGCACCTCCAACATTTTGAAAAATGTCACGTTCCTCCCTTTGCCCATCTCCAAACCTCAAGGATGGTGTGGAAAATTCCAACCTATACATGCACGGACTAGACTGCTTGCAAACCATGTATAGCAGGTAACTACTGGGCTCAAATCCCCCTTAAAAGGGGGGCTACAATTTTTCTGAAAGCTTCCAGCTCTCTACAGTTCTAAATTTAGGGGGGTTGCTAAGTTAACCTAAGGAATCAAATACTACTTAGTGACAACAGTAAACAAATAGACACCTAAACAGTTGATCTAAATCACACGCTAAATGCTTAAAACATATTCTGGACAGACTGGGGGCAGGAAGGGGACCCAGAACTGTCCCGAAACTAATGAAGAAAAAAAAAATGCAGTTTGTCACAGCTCTTCTGTGGCCCTGCTGTGTCTTCTCACCAGATGCATTTTCATGCTCCTGGAATTCCAGGCATCCCTTGGCACAGCAGCTGATCCTGTGTCTATAATCATAGCACCAGTCACCACCACCAAACAGACGAGTTCTCACATGCAAGGGGCTCAGCAAAGTAATGGACAAGCTTATAAGCCAAGAATGCTTTAAACTTGAATTTAAACACAGTAGTAGCCTGCTGCCATAGAATCACAGAATCATTTAGGCTGGAAAAGACCCTTTTCCAAATCATTGTGTCCTATTGTAAATTACTTGCCTTGTGCCACTTTTTGACGGGCGGTTATTTTTAAGAGCCCCAGCTCTTTCAAATGCTCATGTGGCTCTATTACAACTGACTTTGACATATTAATAAAATCATATTACACCAAGTCATTTCTCTGGTAAACAGCCAGAGAAACATCTATTTTCTAAAGAAACTGTCTGAGGTGCTACAGCTGTTGACATGTTTCAGTACCGTACTCCATGCTAGAACCTCAGCATTGTGGCAGTTCTCAAAATAGTGATGTGCAGTAAAACGACCCATCCCTCCTTTTGCCTTCCATATAGGATATTGTTTATTTTCATTGCCTCGTGCTGCAGCTTGGTCTAATACACAGCACAACTGCTACAGCCATATTTAGCCATACATGACAGCTTTGCCATTGCAGACAGTCTTTCAAAGCAGTTTTGAGCACGTTCCTGCTCTGTGAGCTGGATGTCAGCTTCGTCTACACCAAGAATGCGCCTTTCAGAAGTACTTGAAGGCAAACAGAAATTTTCTCCCAGTGCTTGGGCATCCTGACAAAACTGCAGATATCAGCACTTAAAAATGTTTTATAATTTATTCTTAGACGCTTTCCAAATTCTGCTTTGCAACTGACACTTGAGCTTGTTAAGCAGAGAGGTTTCAATACCCCTCTACAGACTGATGTTCTCACTGTATGTTCAGTCTGTATTTAAGTTTTCTGAGTAAGAAGACTGTTATGCATATTTCAGTCTACTTGGCTTGGCAGTTTCCACTGGCAAGTACTGAAGGTGTTTTAAGTGCACTAAGAACTGTGTTTTTTAAAAGTTCTCAAAGGGACAGTGAGCAGCTGCTTTCTGTTTTGCTGCTGTGCCGTCTTCAGGCACAGGAAACAAAACCTGCAGTATCAACATTATCACATACCCCTTCCTTGTAATCACAGCCTATCTACTGCTAATAGAGGCCTTTATTTAAAAAACTCTGACTTTATTGCAAGACTGCTCCCAGTTCAACTAGAACATTACCTTTTTCTAGCTGCTACTATTTATATCCAGCTACTTTCAGATAGGATAGCTGGCCACAATTTCCTTGATTTAACAGTACATTGGTAGCCTAATTTACTTTTTTAGTCTAACATATAATTCAACTAGAACTATGACTGCATCACATGTAATTTTGTTTTACTTGATTGCCATTCTGCTTTCCTCTCTTGCTGTGCTCAGAAGGTCTTTGTAGGCCAGTACATTCACTGATACACAATATGCTGTTTTTTATTTCCTACAGTTTCTGTGTTCTGTCTGGTCTATGCTTACAGTATAAACTGGAAATACAAAGGCAGTTCTGTCTAGCCTACATTTACATTTAAAATTTCAGCCTTTTAGTTACTCTTATTTTCTCAGTATGAACGTTTTTTTCATTTGAACACTCTGGCATTAAATTTAATTAATTGCCAACATAAATGCTCTGTGAGAATTCAGGGAGTTGTTTATTCTTTTCCTACAAGTTTTTGCTTTTCCTGTGACCCCTGACAAAGAACCTATAGGCTTGCTCCACTTTCATTTTTCATCTAGCTCCAGGCTTGCTCATAAGTTTTGCAGTTCCGACAGCACAGTAAAAATTCAGAATAGTCTGATTCACACTTTCTTGATCTTTCAAAGTCACAAATTTATTCCCTTGAAAGATTAAGCTGGGAGCGTACAACTTTTCATACAGTACCACTACGCATCAGCTGCTTCTTCTCCAGGTATCTTATTAACGTGCTAAATGTAGGTATTTTATAGATTTAAAATGCATTTCAATGCATTTGTAAGACTTTACACTGTTACTCTAAACCTACCATTAACCTGTCAACACACTGCTGAAATACAACCACAGTTTACCCTACATATGCTTTTCTTTTGGCTTCCTTTATTCAACTTTGTGATATAAGGAATACCCAGATATTCTGCTTCGAATTTATTGTTCTTCAGGGTTTTGTTTTCCAACACTCAGTTTACGACTTCCTGCAACTACATGAGACAATTTACTTTCAAAACTATGCTCACTGTTCAAGTATAAAATGAAAGACTGCCTATGAAGTGAAAAATTCATTCTGATTCTAGTACCCCGTCTCACCAGCTGAATACTTTATCAAGGACTTTGTAAAGATCTCTCTCGATACTGAGATGTTGCACTACATTTACAGAGCAAAAGGGATGTACTTATTGCTGCCTAAGCACATGAGCATATCTGCCACCTATGCACAGAGACACTCGATTCCCTTTGCATGTTAATTGACTATTCACTTTCAAAACTTCTTCCTCATTAAATTTAAATGCAAATCAATTATGCTCAACATTATTAACTTCAAGCCTCTTTTCTCACACAGAGTAAAGCCACATGTCTCTGCAGTCAGTACTTTGTCTCCAACAGCCATGATAAGCAGATGGTTAGGCAAGAGCTGCTGTGTATAATACCATTATAGCTTCCAAATATTTTTAGCTCAGAGTCCTCCTAAGTCATATGTGATTTCTATCTATTTCCTAAACTTCAGTGACTTTCCCTCCCATGAATTTTCCTTGTCTTCCCTTGAGCTCCCATAAATTTTTAGCATTCAGGCTACCCCACTGATGTTTTTGTAAAAAGAGAATTCTGTATTTTCATTTTTACAAATGGATATAAAGACCTGGCAAAAAAGAAAAGGCAAGGTTAGATACCCAATGCAACTCTCACAGCAACTTCATTTTAACTCTTTCTCCATCCTGCCTTCAATTGGCTTTTTTCTGTTTTGCTTTGTCTTTTTTTTACTGGCAGAATAAATATTTTGTGTTTTACTACAAGCTCCCCCTTCTACTTCAGTTTTAATGACTTTGCCTAGATACATTTTTTCAGGGATGAAAAAAAAACCCTCGTGGTATTATCAATGATGGAAAGCTACTACAGGCATAAAGCATACCTTTGCAACTGTAATCACAGATGTTGCAAATACATACATACACTCAGCAGGAGTAACAAAGGTGTATGTTTGCAGTTGTATCTACCCTAATAAAACACATGAAACTTCAAGGCTTTAAACAGCATCTTGCCTTTTCTCATTTTAATTTTCTGAAACTGAAGTAATTTCTCACAGATTTGACTTTCCTCTTTTGTCTCAAGACAATAGGATTCATGACTATGGTAGTATTTAATGGCTTTTAGACTTCATCAGTTATTAATTCAATAATTCAGGGCAAACCCTGACCACATTTTAGTAGAATAGCAATTAGAACATTTAACCTCTTATATAAAAATACATGTCTGGTTATGGTATCTAAAATTCTCGATAGTATCTATTTCCATAAATAAAAAGGAGACGCTCATTTTACCATCCCTTGCAATTATCCTGTAACATCAGGTTAAAGGACCAAAGAAACATCAAAAGGCTATTCAGGTTCCAGGTTCAGCCACTAGAGAATTTCTCAAAGCACAAGAACAAAGGAAAAAAAAGAGATACCATCTACCTTCAGCACATTTTATCACAGATTCAGGAAGCAGAAAGAAGCTGCCAGAAGGTGGGTCAGAGAGTGTGAATTATGTAGTTTCCATACCTATCCTGAGCAAACATGAGCAGATTGCCAGGGTTCAGAAGCTTCCCTAAATGGCCAACCCACCACAGCAGTAAAAAACCTGCACTTGCAGTTAAGTTCTTGCTTTGTCTCTGAGCTGCACACAGGATTGCTCACATACTGTTATCAAATGGCAACACATTTAGAAAAGTCTAATTTGGAGAAATTAGATAAAGCTTAGACTAAACGGTTACATTATTTACTACGGGCTTAGATAGTGACTTACACAAATACAATATAAAATCGACTTTTTTCCTACTTTATCCCTCCAAAACATTCAACTACAGAGATATGATTACCCCAAATCTTTATGTCTTACAAGACCAAAACCAGTAGCTTTCTGAATATGCCACGGATAGTTTGGAATCTTTAGAGTATGAATTTGAAAATAATCAATAAAAACAGTTACAAAGTTAGAAATACTAATGGTTCACTTTTGCACATTTGCATTTATAGAGTAAAGATATCAAGCAGAAGACTCTATATATGGTTCTTTTTAATAATAAATCACTTACAGTTCGCCAGTGTCCTAAAAAAGCCTTACTGGCTCTTTCTAAGGCACAGCTTTTACAAAGTATTCTAAGGAATTTAACAGCACTATATCAAGACAAGTGCTGTGCTTATTCCTTACTCAGTACCTCTGAAGAGCTGACATGAAATATTAAGTAAGGATTAACCTGACAATTGTAGTTTATATACATTCCATAAAACTGTTTAACCTTTTAAAAAATATTATAGAAAAAACCCCGTTATCTTGGAGAGCATCTAAAATTTCTGTAAAAAATTAGGAAATTCTTCAGCTGTGAACAACTGCATTACTCACACCACAATGCTGTAGCCATAAAACAAGAAAAATAACTACAGTAAGAATGTATCTCCTAGGCAGCCTTTGCTGTATCTTGAACATACAAAGCCCTCCTAACTCAGTGATATATTATCTCTCCTAGGGCAATAAGCAATTAAACACATTCCCTCCTTGGTAACAGCAGGGAAAAAAAACCCCACATAAAACTCTCATACCTTTAAAAATTAAGTTTCACAGTATCTGAGGACATACCTTTGCTGTAAGAACCTAGAATTAATGGTTACTTTATCTGATTTATCTCCTTGGTGTTCTGCATAAAGAAGCTATCCCAAATTTTGATTATTCTTATTGCCCTTTTCTGTACCAAGTCTAGCAGACAGATCAGTGTGGGATAATCATATTCAAAGCATGGCCTATGTATGTCATAGATTTTTTACCACAGAATAGTTAGTATTTTATGTCATGACCCCTTTCTATTAATACTCAACTCTATTTACTTTTTTTGACACCTAGTAAAAACTGAGTTGATGGCTTTACAGAAATGGCTATCAGAAGACTTTCCCGAGCACTAATAGCTGATTTCGACTCAGGGTTGGGCTTTTTTGCATAAAGTTATTTTATTTTTATGCATTACTTCACATTCCTAACAATGAGTTTCTATTTTAAAACCCATTTGCTCAGTTTTGTGAGATCCTTCTGACTCAAGACAGTGGTGAAATAAAAAGTCATCAGATTGATATCATCACTAGACTAGAGGAGGGGTTTTTTTTTTCTGCAGTCACTGAAATAATTTTATTGAAATATCACTATAGGTATTTACCAAAATTGAAATTAACATCTCCTAAACATCTGCCTATTTTGACTTAAAATGCCCCTCTTAAATCACATGCCAGCTAAGGTGGGTGCTGCTTGCTTTCTGAGTTCTGCATGCACACAGTTTGGATTATCCTTCCTCCACTGATGAAAACATTAAAACATTTTTTTTATTGGCTCTAAGTGGTAAGAAAGGAGCAACTTTGCAATGTATGTGTATTTAAACCGCCACTAAGGAAATAAAAACGTAAATCCACGTGTGAGTTAACAGAATCGTAATTAAAAATATGTTGGCGAGTCCAGGGGCCTATGTCAAAGGCTACCCATTCACTGACAATGACGGTTACAAAGACAGCAAGCAGCTTTTTTAGAGACTGAACCCTCTTTCAGCAGCTGGCTCGACATCCAAAGGTTTCCACTGTCACTCCAAGTGGGTAAGTCTCACAAGGATCTCATAATTTTGCATCTGAACTAGTGCAATGGTCTTTTCTCTGCCCCTGCTCAATTACATACCTTTAGATACTTCCCAAAAGAGCATTTCCTTCTTTACTGTTTTGTCCAAGACACCACTTCCACCACCTTCCTAGCACAGAAATCAAAGCCACACCCATGTATACTCCCACTCCTTTATCAGCAGGGGGGATTCACAGGCTGGTGGGCCTTCAATCATTCTCTCTTTAATTTTGCAACAAGACTTCTCAGGTGAGGTTTAATTTACCGTTAAGTGATTTAATCTACAAAAAGGAGCAATCCCACTCCCCTGTAACTCTCAGGCACATCATCCCTATTTTGCCCATGTATTTTCTTTTGTATTCAATCTGATCTCACAGTGAGCTGATTCAGAAAACACAAGTCCTTACAAAAGAGTCATTTTTCCTCTAGTTCAGCTTCCCAGACAGGCTCACTGTAAGGGTGAAATGAGCACAGGTGCCAGTGGAAAACAGGGCCCACGACTTTGCACTTTGGTGACAGACAGCCCTTGGATCAGGTTTGCTGTAATGTGAAGCCCTTCTCTCAGGCTCTCCCTTATGCTTTGTAAGCCTAAGCAGCACAGTTACTTCTCTTATCTTGGAACTCTAAACTTCCATGCTAAGGACAAAAATATTTTCTAACTGATGCACAGGAACTAACTCCAGAATGTTATTGTTTCCATCTATCTGTATTGCCCAGTTATAAACTGTATTATTCTGGAATTGTGAACGCTGGGGAAACATTCTTCATGTGTGTTTCCACACAGCAGGGGTCACAGCATCATGTTTTACTTTATTTTAATTCTGGTTACCTGCCGACTTTAATATAAATCTGTTAAAATTCTATTGAAAACTTAACTGAAATCCAGCTGATGCAAGTCTTCACTAACAGAATATGAGGCACAAAAAAGAGGCATAAGAGGGGAAAAAACCCCCTTTCAACAAATACAAACTTTCTGTATTCTTATTTGTTACTGATTCAAACCCCAGGGCTCTTTTTGACAACTCATCACGGAAAATATGGTCAGTGAAGGTCAAAAAAGCAACAGTTGTCCACACTTCAACAGAAGCTAACTTCTAAATATTACAAAAGCAAACTTTTGTTTCAAGGCAGTCGCAGGAGTGAAACAACCAGGGAAGCCATACTACAGCCCACACATAGGAAGGGCACATTTAAGGGAAGAGAAGCAAACAGCTTAAACTGGAGCTCATGCCATGTCTGCAAATCAGGCCTGCTGACAGAACAGACAGGATGAGAAGAAACGTCCACATGATTATTTGGTACAAGTCATATAACAAAGCTGTAGTGACACATGAATCAGAACTGAAAATGGTACCAAGAATATTACACTCTGAGCTTCTCCAGAGCTCTCCTATTTCTCACAGAGTCCCCTGACCTTTTGGGATGGTTTCTCTGAGAGAATTTCTTCAGCCAAGTAAATACAGACATACAACAATCTAAAAAGTTTTTTAAAAGGGTAGCTGATCTAACTGCAACTAATTCAATTATGAGATACACCCCAAAAGCAGGACACAAAGGTCTGATCACCAGAGTTACCTCTCAAGTGGAAAATCAATGAGACATGAGTCACACTGGATAAAATGACAGTAACTGGCCTGCCTTTACCTCCAGAACCCAAAAGAGGCAAAACATTCCCTCTCTGTATTCAGAATTCTGATGGAAGAAAAAAGTAACCCTTCACGCAACATGGGAATTTCCAATAAAACTGCTTCTGGGCTGGAATTAACCAGAGATATTTTCAGATCATGAGAGATGTAACTGAAATTTATCAATATTAACAAGAAATTAGTTACCTATATTGTTGGTGTGGGGTTTTTTTGAGGTGCAGTCATAGAACAACAACAAAAGACTGCCTATCAAGATCTTAGCAACAACAAATCTGTTCCTGTACACTTGTATAATCTGAATGGTCCTGACAGCAAACTGTACTCCAAAAAGCAATCCATTTATGAGAATGAAGTATAGAGGATTCTCAAGGATTTGCAAAATTCACTTTGGTTCAACAATTCAGACCTCCAAAATACATGTCAAGAAATCTGAAAAAGACAGACTTCACTTTGGGATGGGAGAGGTGTGGGAAGCTTTATTTGCACTAGAACATCATACAAGGAGTGAATGTCTCTCATTGTCCTTTTCAGCACTGGCTGTCAGATGCCAGATATGTGAAGAACCTTTTCAATTTGAAGTATTTTAGGAATCCTCTTAATAAAGGATCGCTGAATTCCCATGACCCAGAAAAGTTCTCACCTGACCTCACTTAAGAGAAATTACGTAACTACACTTTGTTCTGTTAGAAACCACTTCCTCACAGATGGATTTAAAATATCCATGCACATAAGAAAAGTAATTGCACTATAGCAGCCTCTACAATGATACTGTGAATAAAGATTTTTTTCAGCCTTTCTGCCTTTTTTTAGAATGTACTGAATATAGCAGAATTTCCAGAAAACTGATGCAATAAACATGATCCCGCTGAAAATAAAACACTACTTAAAAATAAGAAAAAACCTCATAAGCTACAATGGCTTCTCATTTTGCCTATTTTGCCAAGGCTAAATAAATAAATAGACGTGAACCAAACAAAACCAGAAATGTTGACAAGTGAGGATTGAGAAGACCTGAGAACATCTAGCTAGCTTTCTTTTTCCTGAAGTCTAGCTTCTAAGGAAATCCCTGAAGAACAGTGCTGGCAGCATAGCAAGGCACAGAAATACTGTCAAATCTTTTCAAGTGACAAATTAGACATATTAGTTACTAACAAAAGCAATACAATCATGTATCCCTAACCAGTAACACTTGCTGCTAGTTATACTCTGACTTTTAGAGACATGTACATAGAAAGCACAAGTAAATGAAAATAAGGTAATGGGTGGAAAAGAAAACATGTACCAATATATTCTAATTTTAAAATAATTAATAAGATACAATTTTTGAAATTGCTACTTTTTTTTTTACATTGGAAATAGGAAAATAACCCGAAGCAAACAAACCACAGCATCTATTGAAATGGTAACAGCTTTCTACTCCAAGGCTTTAGTCAGTCACCACCTATACACTGCTCCAGTCACCTCTGCAGGAACTGCTGCTCCAAACTCCAGGTTAAAGCAGCCTTTTCCAGACAGTTCTGTCTGACAATTGCCTCTCAGTTTCAGCTCTTCAGGTGGAGCTTAGGGAATAGGTGCATCTGTCTCTGTCTAAGACTTAAGCCTTTATGCCCTTACTACATGAGACACCATGATCCCTTTATAATAGGCTACAAAAAAGCCTCTGTACTGCAGTGATACATAGAAGGAAAATCCCTGGAAGACTTAAAATATTTGAGAAAAGGAACAAATTCCTTTTCTGACATCAGTCCAATACAGTGAACAGTGTTCACATTCTTCCTTTATTGATTTCCAGGTTTATGTAAGCAAACACTACACCAGGATCTAAACCCAGTGCCCTGTCAGTTGCCAACACTTTGTTTCTCCATGGTTTAGTCACAATTTCCCATCAATCATAACAAAGAGAATGCTGGTAGCCTGTAAAGTGAAAGTACACATAAAGTTTTATCCATATAATTGGTGAGATGGAAAAATGTACTAAAAGTCTAATTACAATTAGGCTACAATAGATTGAAAGCATTGTTTTATGTAAATCCTTTATACTCTTTTTGAAACGCTGGGAATGTGACAGCATTTGTTTTACTTTACCCCCTTCCCTAATTCCAGAGCACAGACATATGTGACACAAAGCCTATCCTTCACTTGCTCTTAACCCTGAGGCAGCTTTGTCAAATTTCAAAAATCAGAAATGCTTGAACAAGGTCACATGGAATGTGGGCAGTCGATTTTGAATAGAAAAAATGCAGAATAAGGCATTAAACTGAATTTGGTTCAAAACAGTTCTATCAAGTTGCTCAGTACTTTTAACTCTAAAAAGCTTTAACAACTCATTTGTGTAAAGATTAGCTCTTCCAGTTTAATCAAGTATTCTTAAATCACCCAAAAGAGTCCCAAAGCAGAAATTTTGTATAAAACCAGTATATGTAATAGACAGAATACATTTCTGTCCAAGCTTATTTATACTGCTATTACATAGCAATGGGCATAAAAGACTGAAATCTATTCCTAATACATGGAACACAAGCTGATTTTAAATAACAATATATTTATGTAACAAACTCTTCAGGAACCTTAAGACTTTATCAGTGGTGAATAACCCTCAAAACACATGTCTCAGATATTAACTGTAATCCCTATTTTACAGAGAGAAGGTGAGGTTGCAAGGTGTGCTCTATTTCAGAGCCTGGAATGCACCTGACTCCCTGGCTCATTAAAACTTACCTCCTGAGCTTTGCTTCTCTTGAATGAAGTCTTCTGAAAGACTTTGACTCTAGCTCAGTTTATTTCTTTTGGATCACTAAAACCACATAAAGGCAAGTCAAAGATATTAAATCTACAATGAAGACTCTATTAAAGTTATCTTCAGTATTACATTACAGGCGGCTTTAATAAATACTTTATAAAAACCCTTTAATGAATATGTTTGATGATTTTTTTTTTTTACTAAATCTTACAACTGTTACATCACTGATTTTTTTTCTCCACCATGTTGTTTTGTTGTTTTAGTTTTTTTAAATCATGGCCAGCAACATTATAAAAATCTAAAAATGAGGAGAGATCTAATGCTAAAAAGTCATCCTACCTCTTATGCCAAGGACAGAAAACTACACCTCAATCACCTCTAAAAGGGGGTTATTTAACCTTTTCTAGAGCACTTTCAGCAACAGATATCCCATTACTTCCCTCAGATATACAACCCTGTGATTATCTATCCTGGATAGATAATCTTTCCTGGAGCTGGAAACTTTTTCCTGACATCAGAATCTCCTTTTGTGCTCTTTAGGACTATTATTTCTTATCCCACCTACAGAGAACAGTTTTACAATATTCTCTGTTGCAAACTTTACCATATTTGAAGCCTATTATTATGTCACCTCATCTCTGCTAAAGACTAAACAAGTACAATTCTCTCAGTCCTTCCTTAAAGGTCATTCTTGCAACTCTTCTTTAAATACTCTCAGCCGGTCCAAATCTGCTTGAAGCAGAGTAACAGGAGCAGAGACACTGCATTATCCGAGCCCTTTCACTGAGTACTGCAGAGCAGCTTCCCTCTCACACTCAACAACAATCCTGTTCGTGTATCCCAGTGAGACTCCTGGGTCTTCACAGAACTGTCACGACTCCACTGTGCTCATTTTGTGATAAGTTTACTTATTTACAGAACTGTCACCCAGCCAAGCGTTTCTCATATTTATATTTATTATTTCTACCCAAAGGTACTATTTTGTGTTCCTCTTTACTGAATTGCATCCCATACAGTTCAGGTCATTCATCCAGTTTTCCAAGACTATTTCACACTCTAATGCTTGTATTCCCTCCCAGATTTGTCCTGTCCAGGCAACTAGTACATCTGCTTTGTTCTATCACCCAGGCCACAAAACAAAAAAATAAACAGGAATAAATTCAGAAAATACACCTGCACAAGACACACCCATGCCTTCAATCTGCAATGTTCCTAAAGCATTTATTTAATAAGCAATTAAGCAGCATGGCAAAACTTCTCAGACAGTATCTATCTTTGGTGTTTCTAGATTCCTTGGCTGTGGAGATAAAACTTCAACACTACTGCAGAGGCAGAGTATGTTTCAAAGACAAACATACAGTGAAGGCTCTGTCACTCTCCTCCCTCTTTAATTCATTTCTGTGTGGCACAGTAACCCAGTTCCATAGCTCCTCCAATTTGCAATTTGGGCTGTCTCCCTGCTTTTCCTTCCTAAACTAGAGATACTTGAGAGACACTTCAATTCACATAAAAAACCCCGCATTACTAGCTCTGAAAAATTCAGATCTCATGTACATACATGTATGCTAATAAAACAAAAACATCAACAAAAAGCAGGATGTTGTAATTTATGTACCAACAGATAAACTCTCAGGAACACTCCTTTCCATTCTGACTTTCAAACTTTCTACCTGAAGTGTTTTAAACAAAGTTAGAATCATCCTTTTTAGGCAAAAGAAATCAGCTACTTCTCAAGACAAGAGACTGTTAAAATCCCCCTTCTCTACTACTAACATATACTAATCTATAAAGATGAGCTTTTACACTTCTTACTGATACTTTGTCAGGTGCATGTGCACCCCCAATCAAAACAAATATTTGTGTTTAAATATTGTATTTAAATCTGAACTACTAAAAACATCTTTAAAATCACGGACAATCAAATTGTCTGTCTTGCCAACATTCATATTCCTGTGTCCTGTGATGAAGTTCAAAAGACCAGAAATACTGGAGAGCAGCTAATAGCAATCTAAAACACCGCTACAAGGAGAATCAACTCTCTTCTGAAGCAACAAGAGACAAAGCTGGATGCAAAGCAAAAATATTGAAATTGAGTATCAGGTAAAACTTTAACCACGGGGTGGATGATGGAGCTGCTGAAACAAGCAACACAATGAGGAGCTCTGCCATCAGAGGGAATGATCTCATTACGCTCCCAAAGGGCAAAGGATTGGACTCGCTTTCTGTATTTGTATGTTTAACTGAATTCATTATAAGCATCAAAACACTGAAGTAACTTTAAAGAACAGTTACTGTAAATTAAGCTACTAAGCTTTTGGACTGAAGATACAACCAATTGCCTGTATAAGGGAAAGTAATTAAATGCAAACTGTTAACTAATACTCAAATTCTGAACACAAACCATACAAATTATCAACCTCCTGCATTACAAAACCCAAGTACTTTGATTACAAAACTGCATTCCATAAGGCAATCTTTTTAAAGGTCTTTTTGTCTGAAACACAAGTGTCCAATAAGAACACACCATTTAATGTTCAGCTCTACATTTCTGAAGTGTCTTTTAGAGTTACTCAAACAGAAGGAAGATTTTCAGAAAACTGAAACTACCACGATGGTTCTTCTACAACCACAGCAGTATTTCAACCACAAACCATATTTACAGTGTTCTTAAAACTGGAACAATATACCCTTAAGTGTTAGAGTAAAGTTTACCAGGAGCAAATTCGTACCAGCAGCAGCCTGACTTCCAGCAAAGAACACTCAATTTGGAAACTAAAAAAAACCCCCTCACTACAGAAGTGAGAAAGTTCCTCAATTTTTGCAACTTCACTCCCGCCTACAGCAGCGGCAGAATTTTTCTTCTTCAAGGTTTTTAAGGACAAGGTCTACAAATATATGTCTGGAATAATCCAAGTAGTTTTAAATCAAACTGAGAGAAAGGGAACAATAAGTCCTACAGTACTGCATTTCTAGAACTGAGTGCAATTTATATCTATGGATGCAAGTGCCAAATACTTGATGAATAAATTCTCTCTTGCAAATCTGGTTCCTTACGACCAGAGAGACCTGTATCTTTGGTTCCCACACAATGCAAAGATGTCCATTTTTGGGAAAACCAAAACAAAGCAAACCTCAATAGATTAGCCTTAGAGATCTTAAAGAGGGGTTTGGAAACGTGAAAAGTAATTAAAAAGATTAAAAAAAAAACAAAACAAGAAAAAAAGCACAGCTGGAAGCAGGGCAGACTGCAAAGACTTCTGTTCCAGCTTCCCCGGCATTTAGGAACGTTAAGAAACATATTTCTTATTTCCCTTATGGTAAAAGAGCAGACTACAAGTCTTTCCACTTTGGATCAACCACACAACTATTACAGACCAGACGTCAATCTAAGTACGTAAAATGGTCTGGAAGAACCATGTACAGACAAATAGACCAAAAAAACCCAACCAACCAACCCACAAAAACTTTGAGTGTCCTGGAAATACTGGGACTGTAAAGCCTTCATTCTGCATGAGACTATGGACAGCATATCTCACTTTGTAATCTCACTACACAAGTATGTTAGAAACACTGATAAACATCAGAGCAGTCACATGCTGTTCAGCTGTGGAACAAAAGCCCTTATTAGGATACATTCCCAAATTCTGTGAAATAAAGATCTAGTTATTTTTGCACATTTAATCCATAACAACACTGAGCCAAAGAATCCTATTCGCTATTTCTCTTTTTCCAGAAATGTTAAAAACGGTGAGACAAGACACGATTGAACTCTAAATATCTCAATAACTAAGCTATTTAATACAGCCTCTCTCTTATTAATTAAACACTTGGAGTATGCAAGGCAAAGGAAAAATAATTTCATTTAACAGTGGTACAAATGAGAATTGCAATAACTGCCTATGATAGACTAAACAACCCAAAACATAAATTATCAGCAGTATTTCAATGTAAGGTCATCCACTGCTGCTCCTTACTGACACACATGGCTGCACTGCGTAACACTCCTTCACAAAAAGCCCTTAAAATCAAGCCTGTAAATTCAAGGCATAGAATTTTTTATGGAATAAACATGACAGTGCTGGAAAAAGCCTGGAATCAAAGTTGTTTAGGTTCTTAATGACTTGCTAGAAGTCACATGTCAAACTAACTTAACTGCTAAGCCCTTCTAAGGCAATGGAAAGTTTCTTCAGTTGAGTGAAAATTTTCACCTGATAGCTATTTTTTTGAACATTTTCCCATATCCTCTTTAAAGACATGCATGTCTCTCCCCTTCTGTTTAATACACATTTTTTCCCTTACACTTTTTTCCACTTCTGATTAAGCAAATATTACTACCATTAATTACTAATTACTACATTAATTACTACCATTAATCCAAAAGACAGTACAGATTAAAACATGCTTGAAAATAAACCACAACAGTACCTTGTCAACTTCTTTTCTGAAAAGTTACACTTGCTTATGTAAAGAATCACATTTTACTAATCCCAAATCCACCAGTCCCTACTAGATCACCAGTCCTTGGAGCAGCTAGGATGGGAAGCTAGTATCTAACCATAGGTTAGAAATACGCTCGAAAAGCATGTTCTTAAAAGGTTGCACAAGTCAGTATTTAACATAAAATACAGGGTACACGTAGAGCTTCACTTCAAAGCCTCAGTAAACAGTCACTACATAGTGATTAGTACAGCATAATAACAATATCAATGGAAAATATGCAAATATATGTACAACCATGGAAGTGCTACTACACTTTTTTTAATAACTGGAAACATACTTGCAAAATAAAATCTGGAACGTCAAAGCCTCAAGAACATATTCTTTTATAAAAATTTAGTCTCTGTTATGTGTTAGCCTAGAACCAGATTAGTAAAATACTCCAAGACTACAAAAACTGCCAACGTTACTGGAAAATCAGGGACAGAATACAAAACACCATAAGGAAGAAGAAGAACCATATGCTCTCCCCTAAGAAAGATCAGGATTAGGAGACAAAGGGAATATTGCTGAGCTATGACACTTGGATACTACTGGAATCATTTTTCTACATACAAGAGAAAACAGAACTGTATGCTACGAGTTTGTGATACAACGGGACATATATCATAGCCTCCATCGAGAGCAGATTTGGGATGTTAAACAGCTCTCCTTTGGACCCTTGCATCCTTAAACATCAGCCTGTCCCTGCAGGCAGGTGCCGCTTGGGTTCCACGGCAGAAACCCAACCGAGTGCAGAGGCAGCAGCCCGGGCCAGGGGTGCACGGCAGGCCGGGACACCGCCGGGGGCTCGCGGCCGCAGGGTGCCCGAGGAAGGGCCCGGGAGCTCCGGCTGTGAACACGGGCTGGCAGCTACGAGCGCCGCACGGCCGGGGCAGCGTTGGGAAGTCGGGGACACCCGGTGCGGGGGTGGCACAGCGAGGGCAACCCAAGGGGCTCTGCGGGGCATCCGCGGCTGGCGGGCCCCGGGCGCGTGGACGGGGGCGGAGCGGCGCAAGGGAAGCGGCGGGACAGGGAGATCCCGAGGCGGGAGAGGGAAGAGGGGGGGCGGCCGCGGGGCAGGCACGGGGTGATGTGAGGTGAGGCG
>VZTF01009805.1:85554-134534 GCA_013397755.1 Cnemophilus loriae | reverse complement strand
GCACGGGGAGCGCGGCTCGGGGGCAGCGCTCTGCTGGCTGGAGGTGCTCCTGCCCCCGCTGCCAGTTTCGTGCCCCCAAAGCGGGCCTGTTCGGTTCGCAGCTCCTGAGCAATTTCCAGCGCTGTCTCCCGACTTAGCTCAAGCGGTGCCGCAAGAACAGGCTCCGCGGGGTACTCCAGCCCTCTGGATTATGACTAAAAATTAATCGATTGCGCTTTCAAATTTCTTACTGTGGTGCTGCCTGGTTCTCAGCTCACCGGTGTGCGATCACCAAGAGTTACTATTACCTACCGCCCGCAGCCTGCTCTAATACATCATTTACCTCTACTCCTACAGAGACAACAAAACTGCTGTCTGTCTCTGATTATTCTTGAGCCTCTCATTGTTTTTTTCCTGAAACATCACCGTTACAATGCATCTGGAAGTTTTGTGTAGACAAGAAACACAGAGACTCACACGTTTTCTGTTAAATGCTAATGAAATGAAAAAAAAAAACCTTTCTGTTAACAACAACATTTCCAGACTGCTGAAAAATCCTGAGGTAAAACAGTTCCCTGTAACAGAGTTAAGTATTGAAGGATATTTTCATTGGCTTTTAAAAATAGATAGCAGCCGTATCATAATTCAAGTGATCAATACTTTTGTAAAGAAAGCAGATTTAATAAAATCCTAATTGCCCAAATTACAAGTCTAGTCATACAGACATTCCTTCTGCAGAGTCTGCAGAAAAACCTCAGCAGCTTTTCCACTCTCCCAAGCAGTTCTCACTTTCCCCTACATCTTGCTGACTTGGAAGTCTTCTGTGATCAAATTCAAAACAACAGAAATCCCACAAGAGAGGGAAATTTTCTCTCGATTCTATGCCACTGCTCTCCTGCAGCCCCGTTCTGCGTGTGCCCGGATCCGAGCAGGAACGGTGCTCTCATTACTGCAGGAGCACCTGTGTGCACTAAAGCGCTGTGCCTTGCAATCCGTTAGAAATATGCTCACTTAGCTGAACTGCTGCAATGGCTGAGGATATTATTGCATTGCAGACAAGCGTCAGTGCTTTCACAGGAGAACTGAGGGTTCTGCTCAGCTGCTTCTGAGCAAAATCAATTGGGTGTTTTGATGGTGGGGTTTTTTCTGATTCCCACGGCGCTGAAAAGATGCAGTTGAGCAACAGATCTGACCCAATCCAGGGGCTGCTGGCACGGAAGGCAGCACGTCCCCCCCATCCCTGCCCCACAGTCTTTCCTACTGCCCACTCTGCTGCTCATCTACACACACGGTAAACCAGCTGGATTTCCTAAACCACCAAGAAGCTGTTCCTGTTTCTGGTGTGTTCGTTTTCATCTAGAACTTAAACTGCATTGGCTCACCATGGGGCTGACGAGAGCCAGCATGTGAGATGGGGGGAGGGAGTGCTGCCAGTAGAGGCGAGGAACACGGCAATCCTCCTTTGGCAGCAATAACTTTTTGGCAACAGGATTAAACGAGTCCAACTATACTGTAACCACACCCTACACCAGGATTTGCCTTGAATTCACAGAGCAGGACTTAAATATTAGGTTCGGCCATCTTGCCTAAGAAGCAGTGATGCCTAGTAATGGAAGGTTAACAAAGAGCAACTGTTAATGGTGTGATGTGTCAGGTCATGGTTCCTGCTAACGAAAGGGATACTCCCGAGGCTCTTGCCCCACCTCTGCATGCTCCCTGCTTTTCCCTGGATTTAATCCAGCCATTGTGTACCTACTGTGTAGTTTGGCTCTGTTAACCTTCCAGAGGAAAATTAACAATATGCAAAGAAGAGAAAACAGCCCATGTGTAGTAATGCGTGAGATCAAGCAGGTTCACTAACACCTCCCCTCAAGAGAATTTACATTAAAACCTGGAGAAACCTGCTTTGTTTGAACCTAGCTGAGGCTCTAAATCCACTCTCATGTCCCCACAGTTCAAAATCTTTTTCACCCACTCGTGCTATCCTGCAGCCCCTTCCCTGCAGTATCCTATAGCAGCTTTGAAATAATTCCTAAGTGTAAAGGAATATGCTCCTGCCTAGCAGCACCATACTGCTTTCTCCAACACATTTTCGCTTCCAGTTGGTGTCCCTTGTTCCTCATATACTCTACCCAAACTATATCACATCTCTAATTCTTGTGGCTGCAGCTTTCTCTGTGCTACAGCATCTACCTTGTACCAGTAACTGGTAGCTGTATTTATTATGGGCAGCCTTATATTTTACTAATTTATAAGGGAATAACAAATTCTCAGGCTTCGTCAGTGTTGGTAGTGGGGGAAAAAAACCAAAACAACACAAAAACCAAACCACAACAAAACCACCCCCTATTCTGATCAGGGGATAATGGTGTTAATGACAACTTTTCAGCAAGTTACAATGGGACAAGCTAGAAACTAGTAGATCAGACCCCTTCCAAGTCCGTACTTTCTACAAGAGCAGAAGCTTTCTATCTGACTGTGTTTGTGGGATGCCTCAGCTCATGTTTGTGCATGGAAAACTGCCAACACTACAAGTTCCAGCTTTGATGAAGCTGTGGCACAGCTCCTGCTTTCAGCAGCAACATCACTGTTCCCACCCATCTCAATCCATGAAATTGCTTAATTGCGTCTCCTATTATTAGAGCAAATCATATGTGATTTTCTTTTCCCGATGAAAGATTAACAAAGCTCACTCGTTAGAACTCAGCATAATTGAAAAGTTGATCCTAAGGACATCTAGGTTAGTTCTGACAGCTGCTCTGCTCTTTCCACCATGCCCTCCGAACAGCATTAAATGGCTAAACGGGGTTTATATCCTTGGCTACAGCTCTGGATGTACACTGGCTCTTCAAAAGGGCATGCAGGACAAGGGAGATTATGGCTGAATTCAGCTCCAGAGGCTTATTTGATCTGACTCAAGGGAAACTGTACTGGAATGGCTGGGTGTGTGGAATCGCTTGGGTGGCTTTGCAGTTAAGCCTTGGACAGCGAGAATTTTGACCTAAAGCCAGATTAGGTTCTGTTGGGTCAACTTCCATGGCCCAAACCTAATAAACCATCCTGGACTGGATGAGAGTTGGCTCAGCACAACAGTGAGATACCTCTGCATTAACTACTTTACCATCTCAATAATTTTGTCTGTAGGGACTTTAAAGGTGGCACTTTAGATCTTGTATTTACATGTTTTTGAAAGAGAAGAAAAAGTATTTGCATTCTTGTAGTTACCAAAGGTAAAGTTATAAAAGGATAGGTTTTGTCGAGACAAAAGGAAACAAAAAAAATTACCAGTGTTAAAACCATTTTCAGCTTGGGTACATTACACATCCTTACACAATCACTTCATGTATTGTTATAGGTCCCCTGTTTTGCTCAATTCTGCCTCCTGTATTCCCTGGAGACCTCCACACTCTGATTTTTTTTTTTCCATTAGTGCTACCATATATAAAGAATAAATATGAGAAAGGCTAGATTGCCCTCAGTGAAGTGTTTTCACTGGTTTTACCTGAAGCAAAATCCTTTAGAGAAACAATTCTGTTTTGTGTCTAACCTTTAACAAATATTCTGCCTGAAGACATACTCGACTGATGCATTTAGGTGTGGTTTCAGTCGCCAGTTTACATGAGACTGTTCTGACTTTTTCGCACAACTTTCATTAAATTTGACAATATTACTAATTTAGTACCATTATAACAAAATGCATGCTTTTAATAATATTTTTACTACTTCAAATACTACTTGGGACAAAGACTTTATAGTTATATGGAAGGCAGCACGTCAAAAATAATATTAAAATATTACTAAACAAATAATTTAAAAATTTAATAGCGGTAAATTTCACACAATTACATATAGTCATCTGGTTTAGTATCTACTAAAATCCATTTCAGCCATAAGTTTAGAATGCCTGGGTTTTATGCCTTTTTTTTTTTTTTTTTGGTAGGAACAAGGTAAGAGGAAATAAAAGCTTTATTTCTTCTTTAAAGAGAACGATCTCCAGTCACTGATAAAGGGTAAGTACATTAGACAATTCAGGAGTCTTACAACCCACACAGATTACTGCAGATTTGACTTTAGTTACTGAAATTAGTCATATTCCATGTCGAAAAAGCAAGTTAGCAATCACAAAGTGAATTTTGGAAGTTATTATTTGCATTTTATGCCTGTATATTTAAAGCAGGGACAATCTAATCCAAATTGGTCTAAGAAGCTGCAGTGAAGTAATCTGATACTTATTTTTAATAATTGAATTAATTAGACTATATTCAGTACTGTGTATAAACACTCCTCACACATGAGGTATTCCCATTTAAGTGGCTTTTTCTAACTTCAGTGGAGGCTTCAAAGTCAGGTCGATATGAAATGATAGCTAGATTGTAGTGCATTATTAAAATAACATTCCAGATTGGAACTCATTAAACATAAAAGCTGCACACCAAGAAGGAAGAGCTTTGATTTTCAGAATGTATTATTCTTCTTAGTTTTTACTACTCAAGAGTGGGTTTTTATATTTAAAAATGGAAATATTGCTACCTATTTCAACCAACTGTATTTTTTAAAATTTGCTTTATTGCAAGTTCTTCCAGTGTGTTATTATTCTAGCGTACAAAATTTGACCAAGGCTTCAAGAAAACAACAATCCAGAGACTTCCAGGTTCGGGGACATCTCACATATGTGAATCAGGGAAGTTTTGACTGAACAGGATGAGAAGGTGAGCTGGGCGCAGTGGTTTTGCCTAAGGCTACTAAAACCCTGAAGTCCACATACCTCCCTTTACCTCCCTGGAGTGTTCCCATCAGCACAGACTTTGAGAGCGAGTCACCTTCTTCAGGGAGTTTTAGCCCTTAGGATGTTATCAGCTCCTGTCCAGACAATCCCTTTAATCTCTCCTCTCTCCTTTAGAAACATTCCTTTGTTACATGGTTGGAGCACTCTCAGGTATGAGTGGCTCTGCATTAATATTTTGAATTATGTATAACCTACATGAAGGTGCATCAGGTCACAGAATATGCCTGGTACTGTTTTGACTACCTTGCATATTCCTTCAGGTCCTACACCACAATAAAGGGCTCTATTGTTACTCAAAACTGAACAGCATGTAGAATGTTCAATGTAAACCAGAAAAACATAAATTAGCAGTTTTCAAGTAAGATGTGGGTGTCTAAATAAAATAAATAAATAAAAAGACCTGGCACACTTCTGCCTAGCCTTTAGGCACATTTTTTCCAAACAGAAAAGCTTGTAAAGGACAAGCCTGGCTTGTGATTAGGACCCTCTCATACAGGATGTGAAAGATTTAAATAAAAATTCAAACAAATTGCCATCACGTAGGAGTGAACACCAGCACCACTGACAGTTTAAGAGATTCCTGTTCAGGGCTCAAATCCAGAATGACAGTAGACAGTTTTCAGATTTAACTTAAAAGCAGAGCAGAAGCCCAGAAACTGCCTCTATTACCTGTATCTTTTTCAACATCTACAGAAAGAGCCCAGTAAGACCAGTCTCTGCACCAGAGTGTGCAAAGTTAAGGTCACGTATGAAGCTCAGATTACTACTGATCAAGTTCAAAAGACAGATTATCTCCACTACCCTGCTTGGTTGGAGAGCAAATTAATTATACTACAAGAGCATATTCCCCTTACTAAAAATTATTCAGAAGACAGGTCACACAAAGAGTTCATAGCTAATACATGTTTTATTTCTTGCTTCTGCAGTTAAATTGTAAACCTTGGTACTGCATGAAACACTTAACTGAAAATACTGTCTAAGTGAATTAATAGCTGCCAATTCATTAGCACTTTGGCGTGCATGAGTGCATTTCTTTTGTTACAACTGAAAATCTCAGAGTAACCTTACTTCTGGTGCTAAAGAGACAGTGTGCACTGGTGGAAACAAACATGCATTCACAGTGTGAGCAAGTGCTGCATGTTCATTTGGGTTTGGCATTTTAACAGACACCCGGGAAAGTGGTGGTGGGGGAAAAGCAGTGTATCCCCATGGTAACCAGGACATCTTGTCTTATAATGTTTAACATGTTTTGCATGTTTAACATTAAACACACCAGACAAAAAAAAAAATAGTCACCTAGAAAAATATTCATTTCTGAGCAAAACTATTCATGAACAATGAAAATGAAAAGCTCTTGGCAGTGTCCTGTGAGATATGAAACAAAATTTGCTATTTTTCATTTTTGGCAGCTGACAATTTATTCTAAGCTTTTTCCTACGCCTATGAATCAAATGCCTCCTCTCTTCTGCCCTCTTTATTTTTCTCAACAAAGTACTTTTAGATTTACTTTCTCATGTGCTAAGTTATTCCAAAAATGGATGTTACTAAAATTTTTAATGTGTAATAAATTGTTTGTGAGTTACAAGTGAGGAAGGAGGAACGTATCTGGAAATGAAATCTTCTCAACTTGATTTGTATTATGAAAATATTTTCTGGATGATGATTGCTTTATTTTTGTACCTCCCATGCTGCCAATGACTAGTAAGAAAAGTCTTTTAAGATTCACTAGCATTGCATAAAGGCATATCAAAACTGCATAAAGAACCAGTGTATTCCTATTATGCCAGCTTTACCTTTTTACTGATGTTTCATTTTATACTTGTATATAAATCAGCAAGTGTCAGCTGTACTTTTGCATGTCCATTCAACAATCAGAACTTGAAGTTTCAGTTAATCAACTCAATCTTGAACAAGTCAGAACAGAAAATGAACTTACTTGCTTATTCATCTTATAAACATCCTATTTAAGTGATCGAGTCCCTATTGCATTTTTTAAAGCCCACACATACACCCATGTACAACCTATGTGGAAACTTGCCATCAAGTGACTTTGTATGTTGTATCACTGTCAGTCCAGGTGCAGAAAACCTACTGGACACATCAGTGATGTGTTTCTCACACACATCTTCTTTTTCTAGCTGCATGTCTGAGCTGACACACATTTAGAAGAGAGAAAAGTTTTGAGATAGAATAAATAATTCCAGCTTTCTGTGAAAACCACGACTGCTATTGTAAGCAAATGTGTGTAACATTAGATGTATTATGGGCATATTTAATCTTACTGTGTGGCAGTGTTCACTGGTTTCTGTGGAGAAGCACACTTGTAACCTTGTTGAACAGCTTAAAGCTAGCCTGAAGCTTAACCTAACACAAGTCATATGTTTTAAACAGATATATATTATATATATATTTATATGTAAAATAGAATATATTCAAGAAAACAAGTTACACTTTTAATTGTTAGTGAGAATAGCACTTTTAAAATTTTACTGAACAAGGCTGTTTTCTAATCTCCTAAGATTTTGAAGGCTAATATAAACCAAGTTTGTTTGTAACTGGATTAATTTCTGTGAATTAACACTGAAAGTGATTTCTCTTTCTTCGTGACACTTCAGAAACCCAGAAGTCTTATTTTGCTTCCTGCTATTAACTGTCAGCTCTGGATGGTTTAAGTATAGAGAGAAGCCAGAAAAGCCATCTGTTAGGAAGAATGAGAAAGCCTAGTTGTTTTACTCATTTCCTGGGCAAAATGAAGACTGAAAGGTTTTCAGTGAGAAAACTGCTTAGACTGCACTAAGCCAGATGTATATAGGGAATTCAAAAGGAATAAATGAAACAGAATTTTCTTAGTTCAGTATAAAACAGTTGTATGGCAAATATGAAGAAAGCATGTGGTCCCTTTAAGCAGATAACATGTAAGTTTTCCAGTAAAAAGTATCGTTACAAATAAATGCCTTCTCCTTTTAGAAGTAGGAGATATAGTGCTGGAAAAACCCAGTCACTATTTAAGTTTTGAATCTGAGAAGGAGAATTCTTAAATAATGCATTAGCATAACACATCAAATTACATCAGATTTCATGAGAAAAATTCAAGACAGTTGAACTGTGGGCATATTGAACTTTTGCTCCACAAATGAAAACCTCTTCATCCACATTATAATATAGCCAAACACATTTCTAACACTTTATGCTTTTTTATCTTATCTTGAAAAAAGCCATTACTGATGGGAAGGCTGACACCCATTACAGCAGTAAATTGAGTGTCATTTATCTATTTTAAAAAACCAAACAACATTTATCAAATGTAACTACTTGAGGTCACTATTCCAGCATAAACCCCAAAATAATTATTGTAATGCCTCTAGCCATAGTGCAATTAAGATACTGGAGAAGTAGATGATGTGCATTTTTATATACATATATAAAATACATGTGTATGTATATAAACATACATGTATAAGAATAATATAATTATGTTAATATACATAATATACGTAAGTATATATGTAGATATGTATCCCTGTACACAGGACCAGCTTAGATGATACCTGCAGAAACAGCTTTCTGGACTTCCCAGTTTAAATGATGAATCTGCATCACAAAATTGTCTTCAGAACCTCCTTCATTTCCTGATGTTGTAGTGACAGGAAAGGAAGGGACTGGCCCTCATGTCAGTAAAAGTATAACATGAGATAATTTTACAGCTAACAAGCAGGTCAGTTTCACTTGTTTCATTGAGTAGCCAGACTACTTAGCTCTCACCTTTGAAACACATTACAAAACTGCCTTATTTTACTGAGTAATTCAGCAGCTCTTCTGCTATTCTTTTTCCCTCCAATTATACTGTTCAGCTACATTACACAGTATCTGAAGCACTCTCCTCGATGCTGGGTGTTCAGATGAACAATTACTTATATTACTTGCAAAAAGCCTTCAGAAACTGAGAGAAATCAAGCTTTGAGCTGCTAAGTCCCTGACACCCCCCATTACACTTTGCCCCAGAAGAGAGGATTAAAGTTACCAGACTGACCTGAAGGCTTTTAACAGCTCATATCTAGATTTCCAGGCCTACAACAAGGAGTCCACTGGATTTTTCCCTTCTTGAAGTGACAGTTTCTCTGGCACCCAAACACATTGCTGTGTTTCCTCAACTGGAAACAAATGAAAAAGAATCCAAATAGTCTGGTGAAAGGCTTATGTAAAAAAATGATTTCCACAGGCCCTTCCTGAGATGCATTCTTTCTTTGCTACGAATCATGACAGCTTTTCACAGTAAGGGCCTCTCCTTTACCTATTCTCTGAATTATTGCCTTCCCTCTAGCATACACAAGCCACCCATCTGGAGTTCTCCCACACTGCCTTCCTTTAAAAGACTCCTTCCATTTCTGTGACATAATATTCCTTGTAGAGCCCTCAAATGGCTAAAAGCAAGACAGTCATCCCTTTGGAACTGCCTTAAAACACATCTATTTATCTCTGCAAACTCAGGGGTTTGGTTTTTTCTAAGCATGACAAAGAGTTCCAGTGTGAAGATGCCTTTTTCCACAGTGACAAAGGCATTTCACAAACTCTGCTAGCATGAAGCATCTCCTTACTGATCCATGTGCATCACAGATTACGTTTGACTATGGATTCCCAGATACCCAGTAGAAAAGACCGACTAGAATACTTCTAGATTTCTGAAATAAGCTTCCTAAACCCAGCACAAGTCTCCACTGCTAAAGCTGAGGCAAGTATCTTTGCTTATCTCAGAAAAACATTGTTCAGTATTATCCAGCAATTATTTACACATTGGAAGTATTGCATTTTCAGCATGCTTTTAAACAAGAAAACAACTTTTTCAACACTGAGTCTTGTTGCTTTTCCCTAAAATAACCTCAACTTGTATTTACCATCATATAGCATTCAAAATTGGGAACAGTGCAGATGAGACCTCACAACAAGCACAGCACCAAGTAGAGCAGAATAATTACCTCCTGTGCCTCACATCTGATGCTTTTGTTACTATTACCCAGAACAGGTTTTGTTTTGGTATCACTGGGTTTTAACTCTTAGTCTGATCTGTCATAATACCCAGAATACTCAGCACAGAACTGCTTCATTCCCTGACAAGCTGATGCCCCTAGCACTCAATCCATTTTTTCTTGCAAATTTTACAGGGCCAGTCTGTTCTACTATCCAGACTACTAATGAAAACATTCAATAAATTCCTAAACTTGATCACTGTACAGTGCTTTAGCCAAGGAAATAGTTCCCAAGTTTCCAGTTAAGAATGGCATGTAGGAAAAATTCTTCTATTCATTGTTCTTTAGCTTTAGTATGTTAAAGAACCTTAAATCAAAGAAAACTAGAAAACTTTAGCCAAAAAAAAAAAAAAAAAGACTTTAAATAGGCTTTAAGTAAGGCAGTAGTTCACAGGCCAACGTCAACAAGTTACTAATGACTGTTCATAAGCAAGTTAAATTTACCTTAATCAGTAAGACAAGTCTGTAGTAAGCAATTGATGCATTACAGGGGTAATGTGATATTAGCTTCAAGTTGCTTTATCTACTAACATAAAATCACGTTAACACATACTTATGGTAAGAGGACACTTTCTCTAGAGCTGTTAAAGGTGGCTTTTTAATGAGAATACCGTGAAGTCCTACAAACCAATATGTTTTTATCCTATATATAAAATTATCCAGAGGAGTGTTATGTCAGCATTTTCTTCCTTTGAAGCTAGAACTGTCAACATCATTGTCTAAACTTAAAACGGTCAAAAAATATAATTTTATGGGTGTGAGAGCGGTACCACAGCATTACTTCAGAAGTTTTTGTATTTATATAATAAATGAAAACATTTAGGAAAGCTCCCCCTGCCTATTCCACAGTTAATTTTGGTTTTTTATTGATCCAGTCTTAAATAATGCTGCTTATTTGGTAACAATATCAGGCAAAAACATGAGCAAGTGCCATTCTGCATTCCAATACGAATCATTCAATAAAGTTTTGCAATATATACATTTTATCCAGCTTCTGACATTAAAGGTCATCATGCCAATGAAAATTTTTAACAATACAATAAAATCCTTCAAATAGAAATGCTTATGAGTGTAATTCAAGAGACCAGACAATTCAATTTTCTGAAATTTATATCACTCATGTCCATAATAATTTTACATTTCACACTTCATGCTCTCAAATGTTACCCTAGAGAAGACTAAATCTTTTTGCCACATATACTATTAAAGACACTAGTCAGGTTTATAGAGTTACAGAAGACTATAATAAGATGTAAAATTTAGTAGTAATAAGTTATGACATTTGCTGACTAAAACATTATTCAGTCTACACTAATGATGGATCCACTCAAATACAATAAGTATTTGGATGTTATATACTACCCATTTCATATACTTACAGTGCAAAGAGACAATTTTTTTCCTGAGCATTTAGGAAATGAAAATCCTTTTTCTTTATCTTTGATTACAGTCCATTTAAAATATACTCCTCACACACCTAGGCTTGTCAAGACTGTACAATTAAGACGGGCAAAAGTTTGTAGCTATCAGAAGCCCAATCAGGAATCAGAAGGGTTACCGAACATCTCTAAAATTTGTCCCTCTTTTTCAAGTCTAAGGATATAATAGGATTTTGACTTATAGCAAAAAATTCAGAAATTACATTTTTCCCATTGACCAAACATTCCAAAATGTACAAACCACATGCCTTCCAAAACAGAGAAGCAGCCGCTATTTAAACAAATTGCAATACATATTTCAACTTACTATTCTGTAGTTAATGTAATGCCCAGTGAGCTGTGCCTCCAACAGACATAAGAGAATTAAAACTTTTAGGAATGTGTTTTGGGCATTTTGTAAGGAAGCTGGATTCCTTACAAGTTCATCTTTTTCTCAATAGCTACAGACCATGAGTTTCTAATTCAATCTTCTCTTCTGTTTGCAATATATCAGGTTCTACTGGAGGAACAGGCGGTCTGAGTATGATCTCTGGACCTCCACCATAGATTGACTGAAGAAAATTCCATGTTTCTTCTGATATTTGTCCAGAATCTGCACCTGAAAAATTTTTAAAATTTAATTACTAGTTAGAATAATTCTTCCATGAATGAAGTCCATAACAGATACAAAAAGGAAAAAAAAAATCCAGATTAAAATTTAAAACTCTAAAAATTCAGATTCAAATTTAACACCATAACCTTCATATTTGCTTTATCTTGCACCAGCTGCCAAACCCTATTTTGTGTTAGTTTCGTACTTCTTGATTCTTACAACTACCTGCTCTAAATTATGCAGTACTTGCAGACAACACATGAAAATTCTATGATAAACATCTTATCTAATATCTACCAATCAAGCTGACAGCCAGTAGCTCTTGGTACTCAGGAAACGATGATTCTTATTATTATAAGGAGATGCAGTCACATCAATTACAAGTTCAAGGACTCAAGATTCTTGTTTCATCAGAAAAATAAATATTGATAGTAAAGAATAAAAGTATGAGAAGCACAGTGAAATTCCCAGAGAGAAAGGACTATTATTAGGATAATAACAGCTCCAGTAACGCTCCTGTAGCACTGATGGGTCAGCCTGATTTCGTTCACTGATTGAAGTCTTTGCCTGTGATTCCATTGCTCTGGCTAGAAGTCTGTCTCCTGTCTCAAGTCAGCATCCAAGAAGCATTTCTGATTTTCCACAACTTCTTACAGTGGAAAGGACAAGATGCATCAGCACATCTCCCCTCTAGGTTTCAATACAAGGATCCTGTCTGATACTGAGTGATTTCCTCACATTAACCCAAGGAGAGAAGTCACATTTCTGTTCTACCACAATAAGCCTCCTCTTCTTTAAGCAAATCGAAACCCTGCCCAACAGCAAGTTTCCCCTGATATCCTTACTAGACATTAATTTGTCTTGTTAATCCTTGTTTCAGCACCCTCATACTTAAAAAAAAAAGCAAGTCAGCACCATAAGCAGGGGATTTCTCCCCCTACCTCCCACACTTTTCTGTCTTCATCACCTGCTGCAGTGCTGCCTACTGTTGTACTTTACCTATTAAGAGTTTCCAAAGGGGAAAGGTACAAAGAGCTGCACATTTGGTTACCTCACTAGCTCAACTATGCGAAGCTTCATCTGGAAGTCATCACACAGATCCCATGCCAGTAGTAATGATGTTATGCCTCAGTTTTACTCTTTTACATTTAGGCTCTCAAGAAAGAACTCCATCTCTGTAGGCACAGGAGCAGATCTTCACTCCCTTACCCAGGTTCCAGCCAGTCAGGTTAAACTGAACAGGCACAGTGAACTAAGGCACTGGAATCAGGACCACTGGATCACAGAAATATGTAATACTGGACACTATTTAGTAGTCTTCCCACCTCTTATGACTTACGAGACAAATTTTCCACATCCTATTCATCTTTATTTCTCCCCAAGTTCTAATTTGTATCAATGCAGCTGAAAGTAAACCAACAACTGGCTAATTTGCTATCAATTACTGATTCTAAAGTGATTTTTTTATTTTATCAGGCTTTATACCTTGTACTTGAATTCTATCATCAGCACTTAAATCATTAAAACACACTAAAAAACTCATGAGTGCCAAAACTCATTGTTTTGAAAATATACTCTTGGCATTCTACAATTGGTGAGGTTTATAGTAGGTTTATTGGTACATCCAGTGTATGCTGAGGCATATAAGCAAAACTGGGAAAAAATCCAGTTAAATAAATGTTAATCTTAATGATGCAAATTCTTCTTTTAGGCTGAGCTACAATGAATTTAAAGCTGCCTAGGAAGTCTAAAGACTTCATAAAGCAGGTCATATAAGAATGTTTTCCTCTGTACCTATGAACTCCAAATAAATGGTATTTAGCATTTAACTGTGAAGAATAACGAAGAAATCTGTATCTTTGCAAAAACTTCTCTTATGTGCAATGTATAGTATCAAATGACTTGCAGAAAAATGAGCAACAGATTTTATTTACAGTGGTTTTCTACCTCTGTGAGATGTTTTTCTGTTCAAATTAGGTTTCAAGATTCCAGTAACTACATACAGATATAGAACAGTCTCCCAATTTTGTTAAGAAAACCCCCATCAAACCAAGTGATACAAAGCTAAAGCACACTTCCACCATTTTCAAGTTACTCTACACCTCCTACACTCTCAACTGCACTTGGATTAGTCTATTACAGATACCAGTTCTTCAGTTTAAGAATAAAATGATTCCCCAAAAATGGGCACAACAGAGATTCATTAGAAACTGCCATTCACTGTATGGTAACAATAAATAAATTTTTAAAAAATCATAAATTTTCCAAACTTCAACAAATGCATAAGGGGCACAAAGCTGCAGCAATATTGGACACCTACCTTGTTTTAGCACAGCACTGCCACATTTTGTTACTGCAATCTTAGCATTATCAATGGGGCCAGGAGGATCTAGTGCAACAGAAAGATTATTAAAATTGGGAGGGCTGAAAACAAAAAGCAGGCTGGAGGTTCTATTTCCAAAGGGAAGGAGAAACAGCTCATTTCTTTACTGCTTGTTCTTGTACTGCTTAACAGTACGTTCTAAGTTGTTAAAAGCTAATCACATTTTTAATTAAGAGCAGGTTTTCCAAAGCATTCATGATTACAGTTAAATCTTCAAGCAACATAAAACACAATCCTAATTCTTACCGTTACTAAAGTTGTCCTAGAGCAGACTCTGACAAGATTGTAGAACATTTTATCAGTTTCCATTTTAAAACTTTAGAGGCATCTGAAGTCAGCTTAACTGACATTAGTACAGTTGTTACTGAGCTATCTGAGTTTAGATTTGATGAGATCATCATTCCTCCAGAAGCTGCAGCATCATCTATCAGTTTGCACAACAAAATCCATCCCCCCTTGTACTTAGATCCAATTTTCCTGCTGCTGGTAACAGCAAACATCCTGCAAACAAGCAACATTCTTTCCAACGCTATCCCATTATCCCATTGCTGTGAATTATTTTATTATGCTCCTGGATGTATTTGTAACCTATAAAACCTGTGGCCTAGATGTTTAAGAGCTTTCGTTGTCTTTGCTATCTGTCCTTCCTACAGTCTTCTACCAAAGAAGAAACAAACAATAATACAACAAAAGATTATCTATATTTTGAAATGGGGCACAACTTACCACTGTCTTTACCCTTTACAAATCCTTCCCATTCTCTGAACCAGTGCATGCTGATGCAGTAAAATGTTGATGGAGATTCTTCTTCTTGGAATGCTCTATTAAGCTACAAGGAAAAAAAAAATCTGTGGTTTTCTGCCCTTTTATTTCTTTAAACTACTGAATTCTTTTAACCACTGTAATTATTAACACCACAACATTACACTGTAACAGAACATTTTAAAGAACCACTGACCATCAAAACAGTAAACATCTGGTCAATACCCAAGATGAGATTCTGATGCAGTGGTAGCCTTCTTATTAAAAGCTGATTTACTATTTAGTTGAGAAATTATTTGAAAACAGCAACAAGTTCTTCTTAAGCACAAGTTCCTACTCATCAGACACTAATGGATAATTACTGTGAAGGCTGAACTTTCAAGTAGCAAAAAAAGTAGAGATCTTATTTTTGCAAAATAAAATAAAGCAGTGTTCTGAAAAATTTTCTCCATAATTTCATGGAAAGTTCTTTGTGTGATGAACTGCATCTTCATCTGTGTTTGTTTTTCCCCTAGTATTTTGAGCAGATGGCAGTACAATTCCAAGCAAGGCACAGTGAACTAATATATTGGGACTTTTCATGACTTATGGATCTTTTTACAACATTATTAAGAAACAAGCAAAACATCACTTAAATCTTTAAAGCCATCATCTTTTTAGCTCTGTAATAACACAGCTACACTTCTGCTTTGAAGTCATAAACCTAAAGCATCAACACAACTTCTTAAGGTTTTGTACAGACTAAGTTTTGCAATCATTCCCTAAAGCCATCTTTATAAAGGATAATAGAGTTTTCTGTGTACTAACCAGTAACAATACTTGCACAACAGGGCACATATAATCACTGCTTTTACTGGAAAGATACTGACTGCTAAAGCAAATGAGGTTGACTCAATGTCATTAGTAATAATTACTAACCAGTCATAACCCAGAGTAATGAAAATACCTAAAAATTTCATAAAACATGGAAAAGCTGACAATCTCTGAAGTATGATTAAAGGACAAACAGAACTGAAAAAATAGCGTCAGTTCTATTTTTCTTCCTTTCATGAGCTGAGATTGCAGAAATGGGATTCCAATGTCTCTGCTTTTATTTTCACTGAAAACTTCAAAACACATTTTTGGTTTAAGAACTTCAAAATCATTACCACTAGTTATTTTACCATTCGGACTCAAGCACATAATCCTCTAACCCAGGGAAAATACAGTAGCTCCTTGATATTAATTTTACAGATCCATTACAATAATAACATATCTACTTCACACTGAATTACTTACGTTTGTTTATGTTTCTAATGCCTTTTTTTTAAATTAGGACTAATGATTATCATTGAATTTTTCTTGGCACAGTATTATTGCACTTAAACCTTATCAGACTGCACAGAATAGACCACTGTCAGTGTATAAAGAACAACTGTTCACGTGGCTGCACTGTTTCCATACTATAAAAAAGCAATTTAAGAAACATATTAAAAATTTTCTCTAAGTACATTTTCATATAAGCAGTTATCTGAGATTTCATAAGAACATTACTGCTCCATCATTAGGAGAGATGTGGTATGTAGGTATAGAGATATTTAATGAAGTTCATTTGTTACAGGAATCCCCTGTGCAATTTTAGTAATCCCTTGGGTCTAGTCATGAATGTCAGATGCTGGCCAGTAACAGAATGGATAAGTGTTTACTTTTTTACCCGTATGAACATTTCCAATTCGTTTTTCCTTCTTTTTTCAATTCTTTCAGACTCTATTTGGCAGGTGTGACAAACATACAGATGGTTAACAGCTGGTCCTCCTCCATATCTGCAGTAGAAATAAAAAAACCCAAAAAATCAGCCTTTTGGAAAGTATCATGTAAAAAGATCAGGCACCTGTAGGCATGGCAAATGTCAGTATGAACAGAAGGCTGACATGTGCCCGTGATCCAGAAAAGCCATCATTTATTTTCCTAGTAATATTCTGTACTCCATTCTAAGAGCATCTTGCAAGTTCTAGCTGCCTCATGCCAGTAAAAACATCTCAAACTCTGCTGCATTACAGACTTCAGAAGGAGTTACTATGGTTAGAACATGTCAGTGAGCAAGTATTGTTATATATACACTAGGTGGGATTTTACCAAAGGCCTTTAAGAAACAGCCTATGGAAACACTCCAGCCAGTTCTGTCTTAAATGTGTTCCTCCATGCCACTGTAGACTCTTCAGCTTTGCTACCTCCCTAACCATAGCCTCTAAACTTATTTATCATTTTGTTCTTAATAGGTTATTCTTGACCCTTCCCTCATGTTTTCCTTGTTTGAAAGTGTATTCGTGGAAGTCTGCAGGGGCACTGCTCCTGAGAAGGATATTTTTGCAGACAGAAAATGGATAATGGAAGAAAAATTCAGCACATATAGGAAAAGGGAAATAAAATGGAAATAGCATTGTTTTTATTTTTCACTTGCGTGCACCAAAACTTTAAAATGCCAATAAAAACCTCCCCAAACCCTTAGAAGTATTGTTTAGGTGGCAGGAAATTAACAGCTAAAAATATTTAATGCAAGTGCAATACAGAGTGTTCAAAGCCATCAGCAAAGCTCTTCTGCAGCTTTTTGTTACTTTAGAATAAGGCATAGCTTGTAAGAATTCCTCCTTTGTAAGCAAGCACTCAAACCTGACCGACATTAAAGTGTGGGGCAGTAACACAGAACACTCAGATATAAGTTATTTTGAAGCAGTACTGGCAGCTGAGGCTATGGATTCAAAGCCAACATAAAAGAAAAGCTGTCTCCAGCCAAGAAGAGAACAGGAAGCTGATACAGAGAGCTCTTTCAAAAAACCTCTTGCAAAGTGTACTTTTGCTGACCTACTTTGTGTTATTTCATACATACCATACATGTTTATTGGTTTAATATTGAAGTATTACCCCAGTAACACATTACTCTATGTAGTCTTTTACTTTGCACAAGAAAATGGTATCAATTGGCTGTTTACAATCCCTTCACTCAGCAGTGTGCCCAGAGGGCTGTCTTTTTCCTGAGCCACTAATTCTAAAGTCTGATGTCGCTGCTTGGCTCTCAAACTGTATCACTGGATTTTTTCCAATTACAGTTCAAAACTTACCTGCTATACAGATTATCCCATATATTTTGAGGTAGCATTACAACTAGGTCCTCTATGAAGCTAGCTTTGTGTGGAGGAACACCTGCAGAAGGAACAAAAACAAACAAAAACCAAACAATAAAAAAAGGACTTGTGGATTTTAGCTGGGGGAGGAGACTATCTTAGAAGTCCCTAAATAAATAAAAAATAGAACCCTTCAATGAATTCAGAGAAATTATATGAAATAAGTTTTACCTAGGTATAATCACTGTATTTAGAGACACCACTCTGATTTTAGTCTTCTGTGAGGCTGAAAAGCTTATAAAAAGCAGAAGCAAACTATATGAATGGCTAAAATTAAAGGGCTAGAATCCATTTGACATAGTGATTTCAAAAAGCTCTTTAAGGTATCCAGTTAAAATGTCAGGATGATTAAATATTTTGATTTTGCATGTAAACGCTAACAAACTGTCTATTCAAAATTCATTTATTTGCTGCAGACCTTTTGGAATTACTTCAAACTACATGAACACTTGAAAGCAGAGAAATGTTGAGGAAGGCAGAAATGGAGGGGCTTGCAGAATTAGCAGTGTTGAGTTGAAGCACATGGTAAGCAACAGTGGACTATGCAGGAATTCCTGGGAACAGGGAAAATCTAGTAATGGAGAACTTTTACATCAAGAGTCATCTGCTGCAGCCCTGCAGAGGGAAAGCCAAAGGGCTCACAGGTACTCTGCAGATTGCTACAGGGGCACAATAGTCCTATGTTAAAATTTTGGTTCAGCAACAAGGGCAGCACCTCCATCTTCTAATCTAAAGCAATCGTATTTTTCATTAGAAAATAGGTACTACATAGTAATGATTTCTTAGAACGTTAGCACTCAAATATGGGTACTTCCCCAAATATATTTTGCTTACTGTAATGATCTTATTTTTATTAACGCACAGCACAAGGTAAGAATTTTATGCTCCTATACCAAATACACAGAATTACTACTTGATTTTCACACTGCTATGCACTGGATACTCTGCATCAGATCAATTTCTTCCAAAGCAGCTTTCAAACCTTCTCACTGCTTATAGCCCGCAGCTAGGAAAAACATTTCAATTTGCACATGAAAGTATTAAGGATGATATAGTGTCAGGACTTTTTAAACTGTGAATATACATGTTTAAGAAGCAAGCAGATAAGATGAACTGTTTCTCTTTAAGAATCAAGGAAGTTTATAAACAAAATCAAATGTGCAAAGAAAAAAAATAGGATAACTTCACAAAGTATCATTTCTAATCAGTGAGCTACTAAAATAAGAAAGAATTTACTTAGAAGTTTTAATTTACCTAGGAACTTTTAACATGAACTTAGTATAATCAAATTCCTTTAATTAAAACAAGTATACACCACTGTTACAGCTAAAAGATGACAAATTATTTTTAAATGATTCACAGTTAGAGTCTCACCTCCATGCATACAGAGAAAGTCATTATTTGAAATTGGTCCTGGCTCTGCAAAAGTCTTGAATTTATTTAACCACTGCCTGGAAACATAGAACTGCAGAAGACTTGGTTCCATCATATTCAGTAGCCCCGATATCCTCCGTCTCTCTCTCTGTGCTTCTTCACTGCTCTTTCTATTACAGAAATAGGAATCATTAAACAAGTACAGATCCTTGTGTACAGTGCAGATAACTCACTTTGTGAAAAAACCCTCTGCCTTCAAGTGAATTACCTGGGCTATGTCCGTACTCCCCAGTTTACACAGCCTAAGAAAGCAAACAGTTGGGCTGCAAGACAGAAGCCAACTGTGCTGCAGAGGTGCTGCAGCACCAAAGGGCTGTGCCCATTTGCTCATTTCCTCTCTGCAGCATTGGAGATCAAGCTTTGCAAGCTGCACTCCTTGGCCAGGTGTTCCTTCCTTACCTTCCCAAGCAGGGTTACACTGTAAGGAGATCAGGTAATTCCCCTACTTTTCCTGTATCCTCCTACTTTTCTCACTGTAAACTGGAAGTAACTCTGCTCTCCTGTTTTAGATGGAATAGAATCTCTCTTCTCCAAGCCAGTAGCAGTCTTTTGTGGATATATTCTATTTTAAAGCCGTATTTTATTAATGCTATTCTTTTATTATTTATTTGGTTACGTTAACCCACAATCAAAGATATAGTGCTCTTTCTTGGCAACACAGCATGGCTTCCAAACTCCTTTTAGAAGGCCTACTAAGTCAAACTCATGGGCTCAGCTTGAACAGTGGCAGATGGGAGTGCTCCTAATGAAAGTTAAAACATTCTCAGAACACATCTCATTTTTTATGCAACTCTGACACAATGTATTTTGCAGACAACTTTTAGTGGAAATTTGATCTTAGTACCAGAAGTTTAAAATCTCAACACTGAGTTGCTTTTATTATCTCAAGTACAAAAGTTCCCTAGACTGAAGATGATAATAATATGACATCTCACCTTTCATTTCAATTCTCGGGAAGAGAATAGCCTATGAATAGCATTAAATTAAATGCATAATAAAATGTATAATACAATGGATTAAATTACAACACAGTCAAACATCTGTTGTCCTACATCCCATCTGATAAAGACTGCACAATTCCAGTTAGAACTCTAACAGCTAAAAACCTTCTGTGTGCAAAACCTCCCCTTGTGCAGAATTCCCTTCCTCTTACTGAAAATGGGGTGGCTATTTATTAATTGTTGCTTAAAGTTCTCTTACTACACAGATTTCATTTTCATTTTAATATAAATGCTTTAGCTCTGACAGAGCAAGTGTTAAGGACATAATTGAAGGATTAAGTTTTTTTCCAGCATAGGCTTTTCTCGCTGCTCGAATTCTTCCATTATAATTCTCATGGGGCAGCTAATTCTGAAAGCTGCACAACTGCTTAAGAAGTTATTTACATACATGACTTATAGGGGTATGATTGTACTTTTAATGTCTTACCTGTAGAAGAGAACATAGGCTTCTGCATTCTGCACTGTGGATTCTGATACTTCTGTGACACTCTGGTCATCAAATTCATACCACAAATTATTTAAATTGTTGCGACAATAAGCTATGTAATGTCCACCTAGGGTGCAGGAAGCAAGAGTTATTAAAAACTGTCCAGAGCTGCCCATTTTATTCTGCAACACATGAAAAGGAAGTAAGTCCTAAAAAACCCCTCAAGTCTTAAATGGGAGAAACAGAATCATCAGCAGATATGACTTTGAAGTTAACTTCTGTCAAACTCAACGTCAGCTGTTTTTTCTGAATTTTTATTAGCTAGGGGGGAGTTGAACACTACTGTCAGCACGTTCTTGCACTCTTCAAGCAGCGTGTTGTTTAATGCAGTCCTGAACCATTATATTCAGACTGTCTGAACAAGCTACCCTCATCAGATCCCACAACAAACTCTTTTCAAATTTTTTTATATATATAAATTCTATATGTAATATAGAATTTTATATATATACATACTTTATAATAGAAAGTAGCACAGATGTGGAACAGCTACATTATATCACAACCATAATTAGCTGTGTTTCGAAGACTATTCATAGTATATTTTAATTTATTACCGGTTTTAAATACATATTTAACTTCTAATAAGTAAATTATCAAATATCAATAAATCTAAATGGATTACGTGAAGCACCACTTAGCAAGCACTAAATGGAAATTGAAAAACCATCCAGTAAAAAAAAAATGGAAAAAAAATTTCAAACAATGGATACTTTAAGTTTGAGCAGTATGAGGGGCTAACTTCTATAAAAATCTATGAAGTTTCTGACTTAAAACTTTCCTTTCTCCTATTTTCCAAATCTTAAAAATACTGAAATCATCTAGGCAGAAATGACCTTGACATATAGCAATAAGATGTTTATTCAGCTACTCATCACTACCCACAAATAGCAGTTACCACCTGTTTTGGGGTTAAATGGCAGTGATCATCCAAGAGAACACATTTGAAAAAATGACTGGCATCTTTGTGTGCTTTGCAAACAGGTTCCAAAAAATTAAGGCATACAAAGCATTGACATGAACAGCAGTTGTGTAGAGCAGACGATCAACTGGTCATCTGCTGGCTACATTATTTGTACATTTATGTTGTTCAACAGTGGATATAGTTTTCTTACTTAATATTCCAGGATCTGCTAACTTTTTCTCCACCTTCTATTTTATTTAGGTATGCCATACAACTTCAAAGATGTGCCAACTCTTTCAGAACAAACCTTAAATCTTTTCGTTAAGGTAAAAATCACAGCATTCATCTTCCACATTCTAATTGCATTGTTTATCTATTTACCCTTCAGTATATAGTTATCATCCTTAAAGAAAAGTGCTGATGCACAAACTACAGAGAGGAAACAATCAACCTCATACTCACTGCTGGCAGTTCCGTGGTGGCAGATCACAGACAGGAGATCGTAAGTCACGATTTGAGCTGGACTGTCCTTTGCAAGGAAAGGCTGAAGGTCAAGGCCTTCCAAGGGAAAGGACACATGGGTCCCAATTTTTGTGGAAAACATAAGTTCATGTCTAAATCTTTTGAGATGAATGCACAGAATCTGTAAGAAGGATTGACAGATTCAGTCAAGAACTATACATGCTATTTGATACTAAATACCTAAACTGTGTGTGCCATCTTTTCCTTTTATCGTCCCAAAAAGAACAGTTTTCCCTATGACCTGAAGCATATTCACAAGCTCTGTGTTTTAATCAGCTATGGCTACTAACACTGATGCAGCACTGAAAAATGTACCTTTTCTCTTCCTCAATGCACATATTGCACAATCTGGTCATGAGGGACATTAATTCTTCCTGATTATTGAAGCCATCAATTCAGGCTTTGAAGTCTAAGACTGGATTACTTTTTAAATGTAAAGTTACAAACGTTACTCATAGAAAACCTTTCCAGTCTGGCTGTGGTGTTTAATGCTATGACCTACAGTATAAATAGTAGTATATATAATAACATAGAACAGAAATGTTGTCGCTGTCTGCAGACCAACAGTAATAACATAGGGAAATCCCATTCCTGTGTTTGTCATGTACAAGATTCATTTTCTTACAGGGTGAATAACCATGTTGCTCACATTCTTAAACAAGTGCCAATATGAAGGTAGACTTTCATCACACAGCATTAGAAACACAATTTACTCCATGCAACTCATTAATCTTACCACATTCCTAATCATGCAGAAAAAGTGCTTTAAAGTGCATATTATAACAGTACCTCAGGAAATTTTTGCACTTTGCAGAATTTCACTCCATTTCTTAACCTAAACAAAGAAAAAACCAAACCAAAACAACCAATCATTAATTCTGAAAAGGTTTTACTTTATTGTGCTAGATCAGCGAAAGCCTAAGCTGAACATTGCATTAGTAAACCCAAAATATTTCTGGAATGTAGACTAGACACGGAGTAGCCAAAATGATACAAACAATGATGGTTCATAAGACAAGACAATCTGTACTGCTGAAAAATTGAAAACAGCAAGTATAATCAAGTCCCAACTAGCTAACAGTTTCTCTTAACATAAAAGAAAGAACTTGAAGCTTCATGAAAGCTGATTATCCAGCAAATGACAAAACAGAAATGAACTAAGTTTACTCCTAAGAAACAACCTACAGCACGTACAAGAGGGAGTAACAGTCCTGTATCACAAACGCCCTCAAACAGTCCTCAGACCACTTCTGTTTCTGGGTTCTTTAGTATTTAAAGCCATAGTGTATTTATTTAACACACCTTAGTGACCTACTGCATATCTGAGGAAAGCTGCTAGTATTAGAGAGGACTAAGAGCTTTAATTTTGTCAAACAAAACTAATTTGGACCTAAATTGTAAGGGCACGAGAAAGAATTAAGCACATGTGGTAGAGTAAGTCAGTGCTTCCTGACCCCTGCACCTGGGTAATGCTGAATTTCTGACAGGCAGAACACAGGGTCATAATCAAAAGATGAACAGTATTGGGACATACCCAACAGAAATAAATGTTTCTTGACTAACAGAAGCAGTAAAACCTCAAATTAAGACAAGGTAAAACAAAGGTAAAAGCCAGCTTACTTTTTACACCTTCCACAGCTGTACATGTTATCACCTGCAAACATCAGGGAGAAGAAAACCAGTAATTATTGCCTAAATCCGAACGATTATCCTTTAAGTGCGTACACTTGATATACAGAAGTTTCAAGGGAATTTATCTTTAGGTTGCATCCAATATTAACAGTCATAATAGTGTTGACATAGCAACTATAGGAAAGGTTCTTAGGTTTTATGTCTTCAACTATGAAGCAGTACAGTATAATCTGAAGAGATGATGCTATATAATTTAAAAGGGAAATAATTTACTACATCCAAATTGAGGTTACAAGAATGAATATTAATATAGTGGGTCTGAAATTTTTATGAACCTTCAGTTGATATAATTTCACTAAACCAAATTCAGACTGACTTGACATTTCTAAAGCAGCTTTCATAGGCATTTATCTCAAATACTCAGTTGAATGAGAAGCTTACCTTTCTGAAATGAATGATCCCAAGAGACCAAGGATTGACTGTATTACACTCTAACAGGTGGCCTCTGCTTAATTGCATTAAGCTAAGACGATATTAATGATCTCATTGTGACAGGAGGGAAAAACCACAGAAGAAACATGTTCAGGTAATTAACCTCTTACCCTTGAGCTCATCTCTGGCGAAAAAGGCAGCAAGACAATCTTGTAAGGTTACAACTGGACCCCAAAACCAGCTAGGAACACATGAGACAACAAACCTGAAACATCATTGACAGAAAAGAAGGAAAACCAACAAATGTTCTGCCAGAAGAGCAGAAACTAGAATTTCAAAATAGATAATTAAATAAAACAAGGTAAATATTATTTACCTTTTGAAGTATTCCATAAAAAAGGCTATCCATCCCTGGGGGGCATACGCTTCTCCACATGACCCTGCCTTGACTAGAGATGTCTGATGACTTGCAGAATGGAGTTTAGCAAGATCTTCCTTACCTGGAATAGGCAAGGACAGATCCTGAAAGGTCTCCAGGGTTACAGACAGCTAAGGAAGAAAATAAATGAAACACAATGGAGTTAAGCTTGAAGAGAAATGGTAATTTAACTGAATTCTGTAAAGTTCACTAGTAACTACCAAGTCACTGCATAACTGAAAATTCCACTGTGTAGGAAATTAATTATAAAAAAGTACATTAATAAGAATTCATTTTCTAAAAAAGAGGAACCAAAAAATAACATTTTAGAATGAACTTGCACACTGTTATCACTGAAACATTTTTTTAGGTCATTATTATTTGTCTTCGTATCAGTCATACACAGCACTATCATTTTTGCCTCAGGCTGTGTTATACAAAGTAGTTTCAGAAAGCTTCAGTCCATCGTTTCCATAGTATTTCACTCTGACATTATCTCGACCTGATGTAACTGGACTCGCTGCAAGGGAGACCCAGCTGTGCATTTTCTTGCTCCTGTGCTTCATTTAGTGATCACATAGTCACAGACTCAAACATCAAACACATTTTAGAAATTCTTATTTGTTTTTTGAACTTGTTCACCAGATTACCCTGAGGTCTCTGTATTCTTAGATCTAAACCAAGAGAAGTATTAAAGGCATGCAAGTACACCAGGGTTAAGTTTAAGCCTTACATTGAGAAAGTTGTCCCCAATGTAAAGAATTGGATATCCAGTATTTGATACTATTGCTTTGAAACTAAAGCAGTCCACTAGACATATTTAGATAACTGACTTTTTTTAAAATGATCATGTGTGCTGTTCCAAGTAATTCTCTGAGCAAATAGTACAGAAAAAAAAAAAAAAATCAACTCTTCCTTCCTATGTTGCACCTCCTCTTGCAGTAGAAGACAACTTCAGAAAGCAGCTAATGATTTGTATCACTGCAAAAGTTAGTGTCTTTACTTGGATTTTTCAGAAGACCTTAATTTTGTTAGTCTCAATCTATCTGATGAGACTGTTACAGCACTATAGTAGATTACTGTCTTATCTTTTCTTTGAAACATTAGGTACCTGAGAACTTAGGACGGTAGCAGGTACGCATTAGGATATCCAGAACATTACTAAAAACTAATCAGACCTAAATTTAGTTGAAGAGCAAGCTTTCTCCATCCTTGCTGTAAAACAATTCTCAAAATGTTATTTTTCAGCTCTGAGTAAATATCTAGCTCAGTGAATACAAGCTGTTCTAAACACAAGTGCTGGTAGTAGCCACTATTACAATTTGAGAAAATGAGTATGAAACAACCTAACCTTCTGAGGAAATTTGCCACAAAAGAATATAAAGTTACCAGAGAAAGACTACATTCATAAAGCAGTAAGAAAAGAACATATTAAAAGCCAGAACTTTCTCTCCTTACCCGATCACAAGTCAAGCACTGGACTGAACTTATTATTGTCCCATCAAATATATCAGAGATAACACTCCTGTACTTCTTGCGCTTCTTCCTTTTTGGTGATGATACCGTTGAAACTATAAAATGACAAAAATAAAATGCTGCAGTAAGGCAAAATACAGTGGATTCTGATTTCCTTCAGCTTTATGTAATATAATTATAAGTCTCATACGTTCAGAGTTAAATTATGAGCCAAGCCCTGTTTTCTATTTACTAAATATTTCTTAGGAATTATAAGATCACGTTACTGCCAGTACCAGGCAATTTGTGTGGGTTCCTCAAGCAGCTGGGGACAACCACCAGAAACTTTTGCCTCTGTAAGCAAAACTCAAACTGCCAGTCTTGAAATCTACAGCTCATTGCTACGTGATGGATTTATCTTGGCAGGAATCCCCCAAGGTATAAATAGGAACATTCTATGTGACACTTAATTTGATCAGATCTTCCTGGGAAGTTTCAACCACGCTAGGCTGAAGAGCTCACACACAAGGTTACTGTATCACAACACTGATGACAGAGGATTGAAGTACACTAAAGGTACTACTGGAGTCCAGCCCAACAGCAGTTTATTAAAAGACCCCAGGTCTCTCAACCTCTTCTTGGCAGGACAAGCACCAGTGACCAAGTACCTCTTCTGACAGACTCACTTCAGGTTGTCTAAAACTCTCCTGTAATGGTGAAGCCAAAACTGGAGACAGTAGTACAGATGCAGTGTCAGAGCTGCTGAACAAATGAACCAAGGAGGTCAATGATTTAAGTCCATTAAATCACTGTCATGCAACACCAATGCTAAAGCATTAAAAAGATAACATGAATGTTCAGAAGTTCAGAATTTATCTGGATAGGCTATTGAATGAAGCAGGATCACAGTATTAAAATTGTACTAGTTTTTTGTTTGGATTTGGTGCAATGCCTTAAAAGCATGCTCTGAAAGACAAGCTTTGCTCAAAGTAGTCTACTGTTCGACAAATCAGGAAAAAAATTATATATTGTTCCTCAGGCCCTAAAGCAGCACTGTCTTATATGTAAAGACACTAAAAGTCTAAATATTCCGGATGTTCATAAATGCATCGTGCTGCAGTGCCAAAAGAAATACTCTGCTCTGCAGGGACATTAACAACCACGAAGCAGCCAGCATTTACAGGTCTATCTACAGTACAATTACACCTGGCTCCTTAAACCTTAATTGACTGAAATGCTGATTTACTGAACTTCTGCTGAAGAACCAATGAGCTTATCCTCTAGAGAGCATTACCTTTGGGGGTACTAACTTCTCATACCTTTCTCTACTCTCCAAACTGGTGCAATTGAGAAAATTGTCTAAAAATAATACTCTGTCTTCCCAAAATAGAGGCAAATACTATTCATGCTTCAAAAGAATCAGAAGATTACAGAAATACAGGGAATAGTCTTGTATGTCCAGCTTACATAACACTCCCTCTCACCACCAGACACAGGGATAAAACCCCCTTAGGAACAACACTGCCTTGTTACACAAGACGTAAGAAACACAATGAAAACTATAATACAGAGTAATTCAGTACCAGGAAGGAGAAAATAAAGAGCCTCTACCTTTTTTGTGGACTTGTGCCAGTGAAGAGCACGATGGGAATGATTTTGGAGGGCTGTTTGATAAGCGTGTGTTCATCCCTTCAATTGTTGATGGTGTTTGAGCTGCAGATACGTCATTCATATGAATGTCACTGATGTATTCTGAAACTGAGATTTGCACAAGTTCTGTGAAAAAAATTACTGCAAAATGAACAGACACAATGGTCATGTAACTTACTTAACCATACTGTCAGGCCACTGGACATTTAGGAATGTAGCACCATTTCAGTTCCTTTTAAGTTAAGAACAAAACAAAAAACCCCACTCTTCTGGTTATCTGAAACCTTATTCAGTACGAATAGTTAGCTTGTCAAGGGAATTAAAATTGAATTCAGAACACCTAAACTGAAAAAATAAACTAAGAAGGTACATTGTTTACAAGTAAAACCACCTACCCTATTTGACCTATACCTCTACTATATTCTATAAGTCACTTCCACTTCCACAGATATTCTGGCTAAGATTTTGACTATTTCAATTGTACTTTAGCAATGCATTACCTGAGAATCTGCTGTGTATCTGTACTTTGACAGTTCCTTGGTTATTTAAAAATTCAGTGGTCTCTGAAGCAGTGTTTGTGTCTTTTTCCAAGTCTTCCATAGAATTTGCTCGTTTAAGTTTGTTACTTGATATTTTTTCTTTCTGCCAGTCTTTGGATGTGACTGAGTTGTTATCATCATCCTGAATTAACATGGTTGTTTCTGCAGGATCCTCTAAGACAGGTTTGAAAATTGTGTCATTTTCTGTTTTATCACAGTTACCACAGGATTCACAGGGCTGAAAGCCTAAGTCTGACTGGCTCTTATCTTCTTCCATACTCTCTTCAACACTCATAGGCTGGGCATCTTCCAGTTCTACAACTGGTTCTTTAAGTTCCTCATGAAGCAAATCCATTAGGCAACGCAAAAATTCTTGTGCGTCCTAGAATTTTAAACAAGTTTTACCATATTATTTTATTTTATCCGGAAGATATTCATATCAGGAAAAGATACAGATAACTAAAATGAAATGGGTGTTAAACAAGAATAAAGAAAATTCCTCTGTCCCACGTCTAATGTTCAAAACGACTTTCATTTCCAGACCATGTATGTTTCCTGCATGTATTTCTTTCATGTCACAATCTTATCATACAAGTTTCCTCCAAAACATTCCAATTCCCAAAATAAATTACTTTAACAACATCAGCAAAAATGCTGCCATAGCTTACTGGAACGATAAACGTAACTCAAATAACTACCAGCAGTGTGCTCAGACCCCAGCTTTGCTTGTAATGGAACATTTTAGAGACAGTTTTTATAAACCTTATCCGGCAAAGCAACCAGAGCCTTGCTTTCACTGGGTATGAAGTACTTTTTTAAAAGTACTATAATGTTACTTAGCCTGTCTCTCCAATGCATCACACTGCCAACAATACTACAATTCTTCTTCTAATGCCTCAACAAGATTCCCCAAATGTGTTCCCATAAAGAGCTGTAAAGTATTACTACAACTCTAATCTGTGTTTGGAAACATCCTAAAAGCCACCAAATTTCATCAATCAGTGCAGCTGCCTGGTCCTTGGCAATAGAAAGTATCCAATAAAGCAGGCATGCGAGAAAACAAAAGCCTCTTGTTGGCAACTACTACTGCTTTTATTTTCTTCTGTTTTCCTTTTTGTATTCTGGTTGTTCATAATAGTAATTTTTGCTGCTCGGCATTCCCATCCATCATAGCAATTACTTAGTAAGTTCAAAACTGCTGACTACAGAACATTTATTTTCTTTAAAATTGCGACTTACAGAACTGAGTTTTGGATTTGAGTAATGAAAAAAACGCCAGTATGCCTACTTGCTGGCAATCCTTTCATAAAAAACCAAAATTAACAAAAACATCAAGACACAGATTAACAGATAAACATTCTTCATTGATCAATGTAATTTTCTCCCTGAAGACTGGACACGGCTGCCCAACTTGCAAGGCTGGGCACAAGGAGAGTGTTGGTTATGAAAGCCCTGCTGTGTTTTAATTGTTGCCGTGAAACTCGCTGAACACACAACTGAAATATGATCCAGGCCTAACCTAAAAAGGTTATCATTAAGTGTTACTCTGCATGGAAAAAGATGTTTTCATCAGTGTTCGAAGCTGCAAGCATTAAGTTTCCATACAGTTTCTTTTTGGTTATCAAGGCTGAATTTCTACTTTTTCAGAAATCCATGTGGCACTTCAGAAATTCATGAGCAGATTACAGAACATTAAGATTAGTATTTAAACACTGGCTTTATAGCTACATGCAGCAATTGAACATTAAAACGTGTCCTAATCCTTCACTCCACAAATATGAAACATAATGGAAACAGCAAAATTCCTTCTACTAAATGCAGATTCCTGGAAGGTACTAGTAAGCATTTCTAATTACAAGGTTTAAATTTTCTGCCTAGTTCTAAAGCTTTTAATGAAGAACTCCACACTGTATGAATGCACCAAGATATTGTATGATGGAGCAACTGAATTGCCTTTGCTAAATAATAATCCCTGCTACTTATCAAGCTACCAACTTGTGGTTCCCATAATACACAAATGGTTGGGCTTTTTTCCAAGATACTAAATGGAAAGTGCATACTGTGTATTTTTTTTTTAAATATCACTGGTAGATAAATATATAAAAAATCTGTTATATTATTTTTTATTTTTGAACATCTTTGATTTGTTTTCTGGGACTGCTCAAACATTAGCAGCATTAATTCACACAAAGGAGAAGTTCAGCTATTATTACTTAAATTTTCCTGAAAGAAAAGGGGTTATTCTAAACCGAATGCCTTTTGAGAATTTGATATAAATAAATACAAAACATGACTTAACTACTGATTATTCCATTTCAGATGATCTACATTCAAGTCATATTAACTAAAGTTTATGTTGCATTTGCTTTAAACAAATATAGGAAGTAAGGTATCTTAAGCATTAGATTTCTAACTAAGAGAGACCTTCATGGCTTAGGCAGATTTAAAGATATCAGAAAGTTTTACCTGTTGAGAGTAGCCTCGAAACATAGGATTAACAGTTTTAATTCCTTGAAATAAACCAGTAGGAACAACAGATCCAGGCCTAAAAAAAAAAAGTTTTAAATATATAAGCACTGAAAAAGAAAGCATTTAAATGGATTTTTTAATCTTTACTGGGGTAATAATGTTACCTGCAACTGAACACCAATAATATTAACCTTAACAAAACATAATATTGGTATTATTAACTACATGATTTTTAAAAACCTGTCGTCCAGCTGAAACAGTGACTGTATCAGGCTTTTTATGGAACATTTCTTGTCAGACAATCAGATGACAAATCAAACATACTCTTGGCACTGTGCACAATTACTGTTTCTTTACCTTTGTATTTATATTTTGAAGTATTTTCTTAGACATATGTAACACAAATTCCATATAAGGAAATAAGAGAAATTGATAAAACATTGATACAGAACAAAGGACAGAGAGGATAAAGCAGTTAAACATTTTAGATGTATTTCTGGCAACTATAATCATTTTTAAGAGCTTAATGCCTGTACAGTGCTCATCTAATCTATTTCTTGTCCTATCTTTGGTATATATGGAAAAGAACAGGTTATAAGGAGTGCTTGAGTCCTGCAAGTTAGCCAGTCCTTCCTAATTTTTTTTTAAGAGGAATTCTGTGAACACATGAAATAAAAATTAGAAGCCTAGGACAGATTAATGCATCCCTCATGACTCTGGAGTTTATTTATTATCATTTCATCATCAAAATGATTTAATACCTGCTTTTGTGCCAGAGTTCTGTCATCAGCTTGAGGTAACTTTTACAAATTGCAGGTTTCTTATCTGTTCGGGCTAAGCCTCCGCAGTCAAGAAAAAAGTGCGTCAAAGGTGGGCTGAATAGAAAGAAGAAAACAGTAATTTTTTCAGGTTGTTAAAATACAAGAGGAAATCTGCATTTTGTACAAGACTATAAAATAAGAAAAGTAATACTATTCTATAATTGAACAATTCCACCTCCTACGTTCTTAAATGCTGCGATCAAACATTTCCTGGTAGGACAACTTCAGCAGTACAGCCACGCTGCTCCTCAAACGTGCTCTGACATTTCTCAAAGCACCAGAATTGTCTAATGGGATTCAAATTCAAGGCAATTCCTACCAGCTGTCACAGAAGTACACATGTACCACTCCAGCAACAATCACCATGAGCCTAGTCCATAAACAGCATGCCAAACAAATCTTTTCTCTAGAATCCAACAGTGCCACAAGATGTGTGTAGGCAAATAATTTATACTTAAAATTATTATTTCATGCAGTGTTTCCTTCATGCAGTGTTGCCAACTCACATACTCTCTCCCCTCTTTTCAACCTCATTTCTGAAGTCACAACCCTCATCCATGTTGGACCCATTTCTCTCCAAGAAAGGAGCCATCCCAGCGTACTTCCAAAATTTGGCATTTAACAGCATGCTTTCCTCATGGTGCCTTGTCCACTTCTTTATCTTCTAGAGAGATTTGCCTCAGTTCTCCTCTCCCTCATCAAAGAGCCTCAGTGAGGCCCTTAGCCCTGCCCACTCCTGGCCTGTGGCCAAAGGCAGATGCTCACAGTGACCCTGCGTGCCACCTGCTCAGGACCTGCCACTGCCCCACCACTCCTGCTGCAGGAAACTTCCCTGCTGGGATACTGTTTCTGTCTCTTCAACTCTGTAGATTTCTCCTTCCTTATACTTATCTAGTATTCCCACGGGATGACATGGGATTTTGCATTCTATCTATTCCTACCATGATTTAGCACAGAATGTTCCAGATACATTGTTTGTAACAACTGAATTCTGATCCTAATGTCTCTTTTCTTGAATTAGGATTTATTCTTAAGCATTTCCTTTGCTTTTTCTGTAGCAAAGGAAAAAAAAAATACAAAGACCAATCCACAAATCCAGTAGCTTTTTTCAGATTTTCTTCTAATTTCTAAAACTGCATTTTTTTTTTTTTAAGAGGCATTAGAATGAAACAGGAAAAAAGCTGAGTAGCCCATATACCATAATAAATTGTTTGCAGTATACAAGACTGAGATTCAACAAATACATGTCCTCTTTCATGGTAGTGCAGCTCTTCAAACCCTTTAATGCCATCTGGAAAAACTGCATGCATAAGCAAATATAAAATTGCATTAACTATTATTTTCCTTACCAGTTGGAAAGAGCTTGTAAAGCTGCATTCATGTAACAAGTGTTTCCAATATTTTTTAATCCTGTTAGACCTGAAAAACAGAATAAATACAAGTCTGTTAATCTAGTAATTCCTTGAAAATACATACTAATCAAAATACTCATGGAACACTTGGGATGCCAACTATAATGCAGAACTGCAACCAAAAGAAACACAGGACTCCTAAAGGAATACTAATCTAACCAGAAGTAATAACTGTTTTGATCTTGATTGACTAAAACACTTCAGACAAGTGGATTGTATTTCATCTTACTAACTTTTCATGGTTTATGACACCTGCAGATTGTTATTTAAAATACGTTTATCAACACTGAAGTTTTACTTCAGCTTAATAACTTACCTGTTCAGTTAAACTGTTGCTATGCTGCATTTGTAACTAATCGCATTACCCAAAGTCTCTCAAAGATTTCATTCTTCTGTCCCAAATTCACACCAAGTCAGATTACATCCAATATTCAAAATCTGCTCAGTATGTGATTATCCCAGACTAGTCCTGCAATTAGCCTTTTTCTATTCCAATGATATACCTTTATTTTTACAAACAGACTGCTCAATCTAGACTTCCCCACATAGTTTATTTCCTAACCCACACTGTTTACTTTCTTTACAGATAGTCACATATACTTTTTCCACACACATGAAAGCTACAATTAACATATATTCTTTCCATGACTATGAATTATGCTATTCGTGGCTACTGAAGTGTTACATTAATGAAGTCATATTTCAAAACAAAATTGATTTTGTATGAGGGAACAGTAACATTTCTAAGCAAAGAATCAGTATGACTCAAAAATTAAAAAAACTTAACAAACGTTCAGCAATCAATACTGATGACTGTGCAATTCTTGAAGTATAGGAACTAACCCGGTAATTTTGGTCTGTGGCAGAAAAATAGAAGTAACTAATAAAATCTTTCTACATCTGGAAACCACTTGGGTTACTTCAGTTACAATTTCTAATAGACAGGACTTCAAAATTAACTTTTAAAATGTCCTTCTATCTGTCTGGAAATACAGTCCTACTTCCTGCACCTGAACATGCATTCCAAATTCTGCTACACAGAGAACAATCGTTCTTACTGAAACTGGAAAGCCAGAACAGTCAGAGGATTTTGATTTTTTTTCATTTTTTTAGAAGCAGCACATATTTCAGTGAGATACCCTCACTGCATTTTTTCAGCCTGTAGTATTGCAAGGAAAATTTTCAGACTTCTTTTCTTGTGAAGATATATATTCTAATGTTTGCTTCATCAAAAGCATTTCAAAAGAAATTTTAAGAGCAAAGTTAAAACATAGCTAAAGAAGTTTCTTCCCTTCAATCTGGTAAGTGTCTTGACATAGTCCCATCATCATTACTGGGAACTTTAACACAATTCTAATTATATATTACTGCAATGTAGGCTGCATTCCCCAAAATATTAATAACACAAGAAGTAAAAATATACAAATACACACATTGGTTAGAGAAATTAACTAGGAATAAAACACATGGCGTAATGATGTAAGGGCAGATGGCAAATTAGTGGGGTGGTGTCACATCCTGTAAGACTGTGCCAGACAACAGAAGGGACAAGGCAGGTTTTCTGACCAATGCCAGCAGACTTAGCAGAGGGAAAGCTGGTAGAAGATGAGTGAAGGAGAAACGAGACCCATTGCTGTGGTTTAACTCCAGCCAGCAACTCAATCCCCCAGAGCCACTCACTCCCTCCCTCAGGGTGGGATGAGGAGGAATTGTAAAAGTGAGAAAACTCATGGGTTGAGATAAAGACAAGTTAATAGGTGAAGCAAAAGCTGTTTGTACAAGCAAAGCAAAGCAAGCCATTCATTCACCACTTCCCACGGGCAGGGAGGTGTTCTGCCATCTCCAGGAAAGCAGGGCTCCATCAGGAATAATTGTTACTTGGGAAGGCGAACACCCTAAATCTGAAAGTCCCCATCTTCCTTCTTCTTCTCCCAGGGTGCCATATGTTACAGAATATCCTAGTGATTGCTCGGGTCAGCTGTCCCAGTTATGTCCCCTCCCAACTTCTTGTGCACCCCCAACCCACTCCCTGGTGGGTGGTGTGAGAAACAGAAAAAGTTGACTGTGTGTAAACCCTGCTCAGCAGTAACTGAAACATCTCTACATTATCAACCTGTTTTCAGCACAAATCCAAAAACACAGCCCCATAGCAGCTACTGCGAAGAAAACTAGCTCTTGCGCAGCCAAAACTAGCACATGCATAAATTAGAATAACTTTTCTCTCATCACTGATGAAAAACAAACTGCCTTGACATATGCAATGGTATCTCAAAAACAACAGCTCAACAATCTGCTGGTCACATTTTTCTGAAGAAATGGTACTTAGAAATATTTTCTTTAACCATCAAATACACACATACTTTTTAGAATGATCAATAATAATTTGAGGCTTTTAAGAAATAGTAATTATTATGTTCTCTTATGAAATGAAAGATTAAAGCTTCACTGTTTGGGATTAGCTTCACTGTTTGGGATTTCATCACACTTATTTTCATCTTTACACTAGATTTAGAATTAGGGTGGGGTAATCCTTGATACAAGAAAGTTTGGCAGTGCATGAAATCAATTATGTCAAGGAGAAAACAAATAACCAAAACCCCACACTAGGATACTACAGGCTCAGAAAAGGATTATTCAAAATGCAGGAAAGTATTCAAATCAGGAGTCTTTTAGGGCAGGCAAAACCAGTAGAACAGATTTTTAAAAAGCCTGCTTTAACCAGAGTGGCTACAATACCAACTTCACTAAACATTACCCCAACATGCTTTCTTATTTTTATTGCACTACAGTTATCACCACAGCCTCTGCTCTGAAGGCAAGTAAGACTGCTGCAAGAAAGGTGAAACTAAAAATAAACACCTGAGTTGGAACAGAAAAGGAAACAGTTCCACTTAGAAGAGAATTAGTGTACAGCTGGAGAACAGACTTAAAAACATACTCATGCAATAATACATAGGGTTTTGCTTTTCTTACCTCTGGTCTTCAATTCATCTTCTTCCACTTCTATATCTAAGTCATCAAATACAGCTGCTAATGGAATCTTCAGTGTGGGATTACTGGGTATTTTAAAATCCTTAAAAGGAGAAAAAGAATATGTATTCCTATTTATTACTTTTCCACTTAACTAAGCTTATGTGTAATTTTACCAACAAATCTAGAACCAGAAAATGATGTGAATGCATTTTGAAATCTCCCTGCACATGCAGTGAGAACACCAGGATTCCACAGGCACCCTGGGAAAGTTTACTAAGAACCCTCCCATGTTTTTGTTTTCAGATCGCTGCACGATTTCATAACAACAGATGAAGAACCAAAACAAAGCCAGGGATGGCATTTCTTTCCTGCGGATAACAAAGCAGCCAGCAAGGAAGAGCTAAGGCAGGAATCATCACCTAAGCCAGTGTAGGTGTTTTTGATGTGCCACCAGATGGCTCACTACCGTTAATGAAGACAAATTACACTCTTGACAGAAAAATGTACAAATACAGAAACAAAGTAGTAGACACGCAGGCATTTATTGAGTGACAGGCTCTTTTTGTGAGCACGTAAATAAAAACCTTAAGCAAAATGCTTCATAGATTTTGTAAGTTCTACTGATTTTTCTGTATATTATACATGTTTCCTTGGAAGATTAAAGCAAGTTAAATACAATACAACAGAAGTTCAGAAGTCTGAACTCAGCTTCATATCAAGTGACAAGAATTTCCAGACAACAGAAATTTTTTAAAAATTTCAGTGGTGATATTCCAATTGAGCTGCTGGCATTTTATGAGAAAATTATCAGATTACATTCATATTAAATACTAAACTTTGAAGTAAAAATATTTCTTCATTACATAGCCTGAAAAACTGCCCATCTTTCTGTTCAACCTGTGCATGATGGTCTCTCTTCTACTGCTCTATGTCTCAAGCAAAATACATTTAGAAATACTGTACTTCTACTTCTGACTGTTTTAAGTGAGCTACCCATCACTTTTATGTAACTACATTACATATGAAATAAAGAAATAACACTTGTTTTTTCAGCTACAAACATTATTCCAAACAATTGTACTTAAGAAATTGCAGTGTAACTTTCTCCAAGACAACACTTATCTAAGAAAAAAAAGATCAGAGTGAACACTACTGATGCCTGTAAAGCCAAAAAAATTTTATGAAAATACAGAGGAATTACTAGGAAGTTCAGCCACAAGAATGGAAGAAAAGTCAGTCTCTCACTTAAGAGAAAACAGAATGTTTACTGCAAAGCTACAGCTGCCTTTGTTCCATTGGGTTCAAAAATACCTGCACACTGTTTTCTTGTGCTTGGTGAGACAATCTTGTACTTGGTAGTGGAGAATGAGATCCTAATTTTCTATCCAGGAATACTTCCTTACTACAGGCATAACACCAAACACGGAGAGTTGTAAGGTTGACAGTTAAACAGTGCTTTGTCTCCTAAAACAGAACAAAAACCACAATGAGGATTCAGAAATCTGGAATAAATAAATACTGCTACATGCAAGCTAAAATAGATATATTAAAATTCTAGGTTTTTCAACAATGAAACAAGCAGGTATGTTAGAATATTAAAAAAGAGCAATTCAATTACGGAAATTTTAGCACATTCATTTTTAGTACAAATCACTCAAATTAGCAGCAAGATGCAATCAGAATCTAAGCCATTGTCATACCTGACATGCCCCTCTGGAATTAAAAAAATAAGAAGAAAGCCTTCTTACTGTTGTTAGAAGTGCTACAGTTCACAACGAACCAGTTTTCAAGGAATATCTGTAACTGGCCACAATAGGAGCTACCTCCTCTACAATGTTTATTTCTACTGGTTTGCAGTAAGAAATTCAGGCTATTTGCAGCAATCTGAGGACTAAGATAAAATTTTTAGTTCAGTTACAGTAAGAGGTCCTCATATTAAAGCAAACATTCTAGACTCAAATACTTTTTTTGTTGACAGCTTCACACTGTGAAGCAATATAAAATCTTGACAGATGAAGAGTATTTTTATTGTTCAAATCTTAATATTTAACCTCCTCGTTTAATGTAAGATTGGGTACACAATTGCTATCTTCCTCCAAATATTTTCACTAATCCTTCCTGTATTTCTTCCTTATATGTCAGTATCAGCCAGGTTTATAGACAATGAGGGATTTGCTAGAAATTCGGAAAATACTACTACTGCTGCAGGATGCCCAAGTTCCTCTTCCCTGCATTTAATAAAATCTTGTACAAGAACAATGTTTTCAATGTAAAGTGGGCCAAAATCTCATTAGGTAGCCCTTCCCTCACTAAAAACATCAGATTTACATAAATAACTCAAACAATTTTAAACACGAGGATATGCTTAATTCTGCAGCTTCAAATCCATACATAATTACAAGACTTCAGAGCAATAGCTTAATAATTTTCTTGGAGTGGACACAATGAACGTGACTATTTGCAGTACAGGAAGCCTTGCTGGTGTAAACTGGAGTAACCAGAAATTGATTCATGCCAACCTCACTTCTCTCATTCTAATAAGTTTATTGATATTTTTATTACAGAAGAATCCAGAAAAGTGCTTACTATCCTCAAATTAAAATTAAGGAATAAGAAAATCAAGACAAGGATGTCACTGACAGAGAATGAATAGTTTGCCTGCTTTCTCCTACCTGGCAAGTACATAACATTGCTAAGGCAGCATGCAAAGCAGAAATAAACTATTGTAAGAAGCCAAGAGGTATAAAACTGTAGGCAAGAAATTCAGGGACCATCTGTTCCCCAACTACTCTAGAAACACCTCATTTCTGAGTCTATTGTAAAGCCTTTAGAACTGTGATTCAGCTTGAACAGCTGATAAAAAAAAAGGTGAAAGTATTTATATAGATTTATATTAATGCACTATCGATTTGTATAAATACTCACTCTTCTCAAGGTCCTGCTTCAAAACAAAAAAAAAAAGTCAGGAGTGGTGGTAAAATGCAGTCATAACACCACATACTTCTTGTAAAACCCCAGTAAAAACTATTCCTTCATTTCAATATTCACCAGGGGTTTTTTTTTTTAGTAATTTTAGGGATCAAAAATTGCTCAGTGTGGAACTTTAGATGCATTTACTGACAGACTAATTGTAAATTGATGGCAAGAATTTCATTAGTCTCAAAATCAGCAACTCAGAAGTGACATGCTTATAAAAGTGCCACCTCTCTGTCCCCAGAATACCTTATTTGCCTCATCTGGCAAGTGCTCCCCTTGCACACGTGTGTGCCCAGAACACACCGCGAGTTTCAGACCCAAACTTAAGCCCTGAAGCTGCCCAGCCCTGACAGAACCCGGCATGTCGGGGAACAGAGTGCACACTCCCCTGCTCCCACCAAGCTGGATCCAAGATCAGGACACAGCAGGAAAGCATATGCTCAGCTCGGTCTACAGTTTACAGGTAGCATATTGCAGGAACAAAGCAGCTGTCTCTAGTAATTTACACTCCCTATCTTGCACCTCTCTTCAGCTGTCCATTAATGCAACTTTCCTCCTCTTACCCATCAGGCAGCCACAGGCCCAGAAATTTAGACTGAAGTAGTGAAGTACTACACATAAGCTGAGGTACTCAGTAAGTCTTTCGTCTGTGCATCTTGAAAACCATCAGTAATTTTTGTTCTTTTTTTCATTTTCACCATCTTCTTTAGAAGAACTGCATAACTAATTATGCAGCTGCACAAAACCCGTAAACTCACATACTCCTAAATTAGCAAGACCTGCTTCTGTAACATGAAAAACAATTACAGCTAATCAAACCTCCAGTTAGCTAACATAGGTTATTGACTTCACTGAAATAAAAGTTCTCTAACTCCACTGCTCCAAGAAACAGTGTTACCAGCAAATACACATACCTGGGAATGGGTGGTACTGTGATCAACATGGGATTCACCACAGCCAACATACGTACACCTGTTCTGTTGGACAAGATACACAGAAGTATACAGAATTAAAAAGTGGTCTCAAACAGGTTTACAGAGGGGTAGTATACTGCCAGTCCCCAGTCCCTTTAAAATTCACTCAAATTTCAAACTTTCAGAGTCCTACACAAACCAAGAGACATGCACAGTAAGCAATAAAATAAGTATCACCTAAAGCAAAATAGAATGCTGCAAGATTTAACTCAACTTCTCTCACTGATGGGCAATGCTTGGAATATAATTTTTTGGCCATTTTAATATATTTGTTCATATTACTGTCAACATGTATTTTTTACAATGCCTTATTTGGTAAAGATTGCTACAGAAAATACAAAGTTAATCCAGTGTCTGAGTGGTGAAATACTGAACGGCAACAGCCTCAGACCATGACAAGTTTATACAAAAATCCCTGCATGCCCCTATCTGCAGTGCCTATTCATTGCAGCATTACTTCACAACTGATTCGTTTCTTCACCTTTACATAAGCACTTGCAGCACTATATGGCTAAGAACTTGCCACATTCTAGTTATAACATGCAAAATAATTGTCAATTTTAAACATGCTCATTGCAAAATGTATTTGGCTGAATCGAGTGTGGAATCTTGCAGCTGCCAATCTTCAAGCAATTTTTGTTAATTCCTCATTTGCATGAGTCAGACCAATCACACAGGAGGGTACAGCAGGTTATCTGTGTAACTCTCTAAGCACATTAATTTATACAAATAGTAGCTGAACACAGCCAATTTTCTATATTAAATGATCACAGATATTTGTTACGTTACACATAGCTTACATGCTGAGATCTCACCACGTTTTTCTACTGAAAAAGGTGAAGACAAGATGCCAATTCATCCAAGAGGAGAAACATCACAGCATGACATTAAGTGTCCTACTGCAACTACAAGACTCTCCTATGGAAATGTTGGTATACAATTTAGTTTTGCGAGTAACAGTCTAAGAGCTCTATGTGAGAAATAAAAAACATGTTTCAAGCTTGACAGCATTTTCCCACCTGCCAGGTTGATGCATGCCCGAACACCTCTTCCCCACTCCCAAGAGGCTTTTTTATATGTAATTAAAACTTCAAGCTAGCTGACAAAAGACATTAAACATTGTTTCTTTCCCCTTTCATCTCTGTTATTGACACAAGGAGCAAAATAATCTGATCTCTTAATTGTTACCACCATCCACCTTAAAGGACACGACTGAAGGGGATTTTAAAAAACGCTCACACATCCACCTAAAGGGTGGCATTAGCCTAGAGATCCTTCTGACAGTACTTAAAGAAAAGTTGCCATGAAATGAAGTACGGCCTGCACAGCAGATTTTCAGTCTGTGTAAACAGCTGTAAGTCCAAAGAACTCACAAGACATTTTAAAAACTAAGTAGTATGCTTTCCAGCTGGGATCATAGATCAGTCAGAAGCAACATATTGGAGTTTTTTGCATTTTTTTTAAATACAGTGAAAATTACAGTTTTTTGTAGACTGCAATAAGAGTCAGGTAAGAGCATATTTATGACAGAGCTATACCCAGGGTAAAGACTGTATGAAATTTGTACAAAGTAAGGAGAATGTTCATACAAGCTTCTGCAAGTTTCAAAATAAAGAGTTTTTCCTGTGTTTTGCTTAAAAGTCAGAGTATGCATTATTCTGTAAAATGTCTGCATTTACTACTAGATGTTATGACCATAAATGCTAAGAAAGGCTTATAAAAAGTAAATAAATTAATTCAGGAATATTACATTATTTTTAGATCTACAGACCCAAGGAAAAGATTGAAAAAAATCTTCAGAACTTAAGAGGTAAAAAGTACCATAACTCGAGTAAAAACACTACTATGCTACCATCCTTCTTATAAAAAAAATCTCATTTTAAGCATATTATTCTTAAATTACAAGAAATATGTACCCAATAGATGGTAAATAATTTAAAAAATAAAGAACTGCACAAGAAATTTTGCTTTTAAATGATAAGTTAAACAAACTAATTTCAAGAACTTCATTACAGATTTTTTTTTAAAAAAATACTACCAACTTTATCTTCACTAGAAAATAACTCTGCTATGGAACAACAGAACAGCTTACCTCTAAGCATGCCCAAAGGTTGGGTCCTCTGACTTTACAGTCCTGACAAGTGCCCTATTAAAGTTCAACACAAATGCAAGTATTATTTCACTTACTTTCACCAGTAAACCACAACTTCAAGACAAAACGAGAAAAAAATACTGTAAAGCTTAGTATCAGATTAGTAACTTTAAGACTTTAAACTTATGAAGTCAACTTTAGAAAAAGGATATGTTGATAACCAACCTAGTTTTTTGCTTCCCATAATCTCAAGATCAGCATATTTTTCCACTACAATCTTAGATTTATCTCAGAGTTTTCATCTTAAACCAAAAATTGCTTTTCTAAATAAAGCATAAATATGTACCATATCACATAATTATAATACTCCTCATAATTGGTCTTTCCTATAAATTTAACATAAAAAGAAATCAAAGTGATAGAACTTTTAATGAATTCATATTCCTTCTTGAAGACACCACCTGCAAAGGTTTACGCAAAAAAGACACAACACTAAAAAAACACTGTACTCCTCAGCAGCAAATTAACTGGTATAGAAATTTAGCACCATGGACAGAAAAGGTTTCACTTTTCATCACCTCCCAGCTACTAAAATGAGTTACAAGATCCTTCTTTGTTCCATCTATGAATAGTAGCTTGAAACCAAGAGTTCAGGGAGGAGAGGTTTCTCAAACTATGGCTTCTCTGTCAAAAAGAGAACTGTGACCCAAGTAAACTCAAGCATAAATGTCTTTGTTACAGTTTCTACTTGAAGTCAGCTGTACTATACTACACTGATATTCCGAATAACTAAATGCTTCAACGGCAATGAAAATAAAGTTCAGCTTGGTGCTCTGCTAACTCTTTTAACTAATGATTCCATTAAAACATCAGTTATGGCAAAGGTGCTCTTTAAGTGCTGAAACATAGTTTTTCAGCTTCATCAAGTCCATAGTTCTTCTCATACTTTATTTAAACCTTACTACACCAGTAGAGAAGCTTTTACCCACGCTTGACACTTAAATGCACCTTGTAACTAATAATACACTAAAACGTGGACCTAAAAAGCCTGACCAGTTAATGGTAATAGGAAGAAAGTGAATTGCTACAACTCACGTGAGATTTCTGTATCAATTCCTCCTTTGTTATCTCACCAACTGATTCCAAGTGTGGGCAATTGCTGCTAGGTGACGACATTGCTGAAGCAGTATTTTCTGATATCCTGTAGCTGCAATTTTCAACACCAGGGAATCACCTGTCAACAGAAGTAGGAATGAGCAAAACCCAACTCCTTAGAATAGGCAGCAATACTAGATATCTAATATACAACACATACATAACTTTTAAAACAATGTGCCAATTTAGACTAAGTATAAATAACTTTATTAAGAGACTCCAATAACCCAAACTAAACCTGCTGACTTCTAAAATAAAATCCATTGACTTCTAGGCCATAAACTAAAAGAATTCTGAATGGAGCAGAGCTGATTTGGGTTAATTATTTAACTTCCTGGACTCTGCCATGGCACTCAAATGATATAAACATTAGTTTTCAAGCCTACCTAGAACTGACAGCTGCTTTGCCTGTATACTCTGGAAAAGGATTTTTGCAACACTGCTGAAGCGTGCTGAAGCTGTGAAGTCTAAACTGCAGGAACACAAGGCTTGTTTATCACAGGATAAAGAAACTTTATCTTGGTTTTATTTATTTACAAAGATGCATTCTAGATTCAGACATATTATATATCAAAAGGAAACTGAAACTCGTGACTCACACGCAGCACTAAACACACACAGCAAGTTTCTATCTCGTTCTCTTTGCCCATCCAAGGTCTCTGGTGGAGACACAGAAACTTACCAGAAATAAGGAATGCTAAATACAATCACTTTATCATTATTATTTCCATAGTTGCATAGAAAGCAACAGAAGGAAAATTTAAAAATTAGCTCTGTAATGTTCTTTTTATATAAATACTCCAACTGACTCATTCAGACAGGGACCATCCAATAACTTTGTTTCAGTTTTGTCACTTAAACAGTTACTATTGATGACTGGATCTCTCTAAAGGCCAAGAAGAAATTAACTTTTTTTCTCCAGTTATTATTTGTCCAACGTAGGACTCCTTTATCAAGACTTGCAGCTAACCTTCAACTTAGTGATGTACCCTCCTTGATCTGTTTACAGCCTTTGGCACTGTTATCAACACCTCTTTCCACTCTGCCTTTGTGCTTTGGCAGCTTCAGGTTTGTTCCTCCCACTTACAGGACCGATCACCCATTTCAGTAATTAAGCACCCTACAGTTTTGACAGAGCGGGGAAAACAAACCTTGCCCAATGGGCATCTCAGACACACTCCCTGGTAAACTTTCAGCTTACTATGTCTGACTTGCTTTTTCCTTCCATTGCCTTGCAACAAGATCTCTCTGAATCAAGAGCCATTTCAGCTCCCTTTGGTCATTTTTCTATATATGTGTGCGAATGTGTATACATAGTCTGTTTCATCACTATAAACACTGTTACACAATATTATTAAAGTATTACATATTATTTGTATTGGAATAATATGTGATACTTCATGTCATGCATTATATGCACTTATGTATAGACCTGCATATATACACTTAAATACATTTTCTTTATATAAACACAATTACTTACATACAAATAATGTATTTATTATATATATAATTGTATAGATAGACTCAAGTATGAGTGTATATGTTTCAGTCTTTTTTAATATCATGTTAACAGTTGTTCAATAAAATATTTCAGAACTTATTCAGTCTCACTAGACTGAAAATACTACAGTACATTAATAATTGAGGATTTTTTTTCTAGATGAGATCTAAATTTCTTCCAGGACCAGTGGCTTGACATTTAAAATGCATTATTCTAAAACATAAGCTCCAGCTGGAGAAGTACTTCCTCAGTTCAGTGACTGTCTGTAATCTATATGCACTGTTACTGAAAGACGCTTCAAATAAGGCAACAGTTTTTCAAGCCAAACCTCCTCAACTTCCATCATATTAGCAATTCCTTTTTGAACTGTAAGGTTCCCTTTCAGAACAGAAATGGCAACATGAATGTTTGTTACATCTTCCACAGTTCACAAGGTCTCTTAAAATGTTAAAAAAGGATGAGTTTCAAATAAAGCCCTGAGAATATTAAATGCAGTGAGATGATTTAATACAAATGCTTAGAAAGACTGATATAATGGCTCAGTAAAGCTTTAGGCTTAATTTTTTTTATGGAAGAAGCTTTCTGAATGCATTATTCCAAGCAATACAAAGCAATGAATGGAGACTTCACCTCATGCTGCCAGATTTGTATTTAATGTATTTAACTTTTCATGCACAGAACTCCACAAACCCAAACCTGCAGTCCTGAACAAACCCAAACCCAGGAGTTCTGCTCATGCCAGTTTCTGTTGCTTGGTGCAATCTGCATCTCTCTTCTTCTAATAATCATCAGAAAGGCCAAAGCTGTTCAAACTCATGTCCCTGTGGATGTGGTCCCTATTCCTGTCCATATGGAGAACATCTCTTGTGGAAGTGTAGTTAATGTTACAGATTCTTCACATGTCATTACATGAGCAAAGCTGAGTGGCCTTTCTTTCACCTTTTGTTAACGTATTTTTTACACACCTCCTTCCATCTTGCAGCACTGTGATAACTCACTGTACTGCCATAGCCTTGGCAATTTGAAACACATAGCTGCAGAAACACATTTTGTAAAATCTTATGTTAAAGTCTAAAACTGTAAAACTAATTCAAAACCATGACTCATCCTTCAACCTAAGTCCCAGCAAGCCCAGGGTAGCCCCTCCCTCCCTCACTGACCTTCCTCCATTTCACCACTTCCTACTCTATCTGAAGAGATTGCTTTTCTTCCCCTGCAGCCCATTATCACATCTGCTTTTACACCAGCTTCTGCATTGCACTGACCTCATCCAAAAATTGTTTTTCTGCATTTTCAGTAATTGGAAAAAAACCCCAAAACAATCCAACAACTTTTGTAGTTTCTCTTACATTCCATTTTATACTCCTGTTCCGAAGCTGGAGTATATCTCCATTTCATGATCCCAGTGAGATCATGCAATCATAGAATGGTTTGGGTTGGAAGAAATCTTAGAGATCATCGGGTTCCAAAACCCCCTGCATGGGCAGGAATGCCACTCACTAGATCAGGTTGCTCAGGGCCCCATCCAGGCTGGCCTCAGACACTTCCAGGGATGAGGCATCCACAACATCTCTAAACAACCTGTTCCGGTGCCTCACCACCCTCACAGTAAAGAATTTCTTCCTAATATCTAATCTAAACCCACCCTTTGAGTTCAAAGCCATTCCTCCTTGTCCCATCACTTGTGAAAAGTCCTGCTCCAATTCTTTTACAGCCTCTTTAGGCACTGGAGGTTGTGTAAGGTCTCCCTCTTCTCCTGGCTGAACAGCCCCAACTCTCTCAGCCTGTTTCCACACCAACTGCTTGTGATCACATCCATGCAATAAGATTCTCATCAAATGCTTCCCACATATCTGGGAGAGAACTTCGCAGTCTATTGCCAGCTCTCTCCATTGTTTCCCCTCAGAGGTTTCAGTTCACCTATCTCAATGCTTCATATTACCCCATCCAATAAAGTGAACCAATTAATGTTCCGAAGTAGGACTTATCAACACATTTTTGCTTAGAGCATGCACAGAGCCATGCTTCAAAGAAAAAATTCTCTTGAAGTCCACTCTTGGGTTTTTTTTTTTTTGTGTTCCTGACTGTCTTTTCATCCCCCAAAAAAAAAAATTGAGCCATCAGAGAAATGCGAACCATAATTCAAAGCATCGTGACCAGCAACCTATTTATTATTTGGTAGAATTCCACAGCATTACAGACTTGTGTGGTATCTATCATGGAAGAGCTATCACACCCACAGAAAACTCCCATCAAACACCAAGAGAATTCAACTGATCTCGAAAATTATCTTTGGCTCATGTAAGGAGCCAAACATTTCCGAAAGAAACAAAACAGATTTTAAATTCTTTCAAAAATTTTTGAATTAATGATTTCATCTGCCTAGTTACAGTAGTCAACACTTCAACAGATACTGAAATAAACAATTATATGTGTTATGTATTCCACTGATGTTCTAAACATGGAGCCATTTTAACAGATCATTTTACAGAGTTCAGTAAGGGAATGATGATGGAAGATTTGAAGAATAAAAGGATTATTCTGAAGACATCAATTACATGAAGCAGCAATTGTGTCTTCATTACAGGCTTTTATTATGTTGTCGGTACAGCTCTGAATAACAGCATCTCAAACCAGTAATCCGTAAGTTCAGGCTTCTTAGTTGCACTCTGTTATTTTACCAGTGATGCACTGGAACAATTTCATTTAACATTTATTTTCATTTTATAGCAACTAAGCAAGAGTGATACAGGTGCAACTTTGTACCTGAACACTTAATTACATAGAATACTAAGGAGGTCTGGAAGTTCAGTAATTACTTACCATATTTTTCAGAAAAAACCCACCAGCATTCACTCTAAGCTATAAAACTCACTGAAGCAATAGCCTTAGGCATACTCAGATTTTTAAGATACATGCTTTTTACCCCTTTTTAAAAAATCTGTGGTTTTTTTTATAAACTTTACAGAAATTACTTCAGCATAACTTTGTACAAGAATGACATTTTTACCAAACTTAAAACTAGTCTTCTTAGTGTGTGAAATTAAGGTGCATCTTTCCTATTTCTTGACCTAAGTTCCTTTATATTCTGTCAATCAATACGTAGTTTTGAATTTTATCTCCCATCCCTCTACATTTTTACCTTTTTTTAACCTACCAACAATAAACAAGCGCATCCCATTTTCTTGCAAAAATGACACCACCAATCCCAGCTCTGGTAGAGAACTTACTTTATCTGTTTAGCATAAAACCGGGTATTTTCCCACAAAATGACAAAAGTATGCTCAGTAACCTCGTCAAAGACACCTGGCTTTTCTCCTCCGGCACCAAGAGCTACCCACTCAAGCAAGACACAAATTGATAAGTCACTTCCATTACATTTTTCTTTTCTGCCCTTAAGTACCGTTCCCACAGAGAAAGGACATTCAAAAATATGCTGGAGTTAAGGGAATATTCTCTTACAGGGTTAGACAGTTTTCATTTTATATTAGCTCTCCGGGCATACTCGCCACTCTTTCGTTTCGTTCTTTCACCACGCTAAATCCTAACTATGAAACCCATTAGCTGACCTCTATATTTCTAAGAGGATTTTCCTAACTCGGGCTTTGCCTAAGCGCAGGAGAAGCCTACAGTGATTTTCCACTAGGTGATACCCCGGACTTTTCCCCCAGGCTGTTCCACCCGATGATCCATGCGCACGGATAACTCGGGGAGCGAACAGGGCCATTTATCGGTAGATCAGTTTTTAGGGATTGCGCGGTACCCACGCTACCGCTGCAGCACAGCTGCAACTTCAGCAGGGACCTGCGGAGGTCTGTGGCCGCTTCCAGGCGGCGGGAGGGCGGTCCCGCCCCACACGGCCCCGCTGCCCCGGACCGGGCATCGCCGACCTCCGGCCCCCGCCCGGCCCTGCGGGACCGCGGCGCCCCGGCCACCGGGACGGCTCCGGGGCGGCCACCATCGCCGCACCAACGCGCCCTGGGCTGTGAGACCCGCCAGACACA
>VZTF01009805.1:47627-85538 GCA_013397755.1 Cnemophilus loriae | reverse complement strand
CGCGGACGGGCGGGCGCGGCTGCCTCGACGCCGCCGCGGGACGCGCCCCGCACAAAGATGGCGGCGCCGAGCTCCTCAGCCGCTCACGGGAGCGCTGCCCCGCACAAAGATGGCGGCGCCAGGCGCTCACCCCGCCCTCGCCCGGCCACCCACAGCGGGAGCTGCCCGGAGCAAAGATGGCGGGCGCGGAGTCCTGACGCCGCGGGTCTCCCTCACGTGGCAGCGGCTCCTCCCGACCGACCGCGGCCGCTTCTCCCTGTGCCGGAAGCGAATCCCGCAGGTCTCCGGGCAGCGCCGGGGCGGGAGCGGAGGGAGCTGCCCGCGGCCCCGGTGCTCAGCGGGCAGGTAACTGAGCGCGGCAGCTGTAGCGACCCGGCCCGGGAGCGGGGAGAGGCGCGCCCGCCTTGGCCGGGGCGGCTGCGAGGAGGGGGCTAAGGGGCGCGCCCGGTTCTGTTCGCTGCCCGCCCGCGATGCCGGGGCTGCCCGGGCTGGGGAGGGCTCGGCAGGGCCGTGTGGAGGTGGCTTCTGTCCCACGGCTTCCGTCGCCTCCTGCCGTGCCGCGGTTGCGGTCCCGGAGTCGCGGTTCGGAGGCTTCGCCTTGTGTTCAGCATCAGGGAGTGAGAGGGGTGCGCCTGGATAGAGATTACGTCAGGCTAGAGTGGTTATTTCTCGTGGTGAAGCGCTGAATGAGATAAACTTTTTCTGGATGCTCTTAAATCTTTTAACTCTTTGAGCTGGCAGATATGTTCTTCCAACAGTCGTGGTTACAGAGGCAGGGTTGTTGCTGTGCGTGATTTAGAGGATATAGTAAGGGAACGGCCGGCTAATCAAAGCAGACCGAGCCCTCTGTAGTCCTGGTTGTACATCTGCACATCTGCACACAGCACTTGGACAAATGGGGCCTAAGCTGAACCAGCGAATTTGCTGTCTCCACGTTAAGTCTTGCCTCTGCTCAAAAACATCAATCAAACAAGTCATGTACCTGTGATGGAAGAGATTCGAGCTTGTAGAAGAAAATCGTCCTGGGCTTCTGTTGCATAACTTAGTGTGTATCCTTCATTTGACAGAGTATTCCAGAGACCGTCTGTGATTGTTTTCAAGATAGTTTCGCTTAATGAGGTATGGGAGAGAAGGAGCCATGTCAGAAGAAGCTGTTACTGAGACACGATTTTCTCTGAAGACAGTAGCTTTACGAGTGTTTCATCTTCCCCTTTCTTGGTATTATTCTCTTAACCAGGTAGTAAATATATTATCTAAATATTGCTTTTGTTATACATTTAGAAGATTACTGCAGTGTTGTACGTACTCTTGTGAGTGTGAATTAAATTTGTACAGAATACCTTGGGGTTTAGTTTGTTTATAACACTGAACTAAAATAAGCGTGTCTTTTTGTCTTTTTCTGCTAATAAATGCTTAGTACATGATCATACATCTGCTTTACCTGCAGTGTCTATATATCTTCATTTTGTAACAGTGCAGTGCTTCTCAAAATATCACAATTGTCAACTTGTCTTTTTTTTTCTCATAGATTTTTTTTGTTATTTGCAAGCTAAACATAACTGTCATTAAATTTTGAGTCATAGTATTGAGTTCTGCCTTTAAAACCCAGGTGTTTAATATGACTGTATTTTATTGTTATTGAATTAGATGCTTATAAGCAAAAGCTATGTAATATTTCACATTTCCCTGTAAGTACTTTTCTTTAACTGCGTATAAAACCAGGATGAGATGTTCTCAGTCTTAGCTGTACATGCTCCTTTTCACATTTTTTCTATATTTAAGTACTTCAAAACTCTCACTGCAAGACCACTGATGTCTTTTTTACGTTGCAGCATATTCATATCCTTTTCAAATACCATGTGCAGCTCTCTTATGTGCAGCTATTAACTTTCCTCTTTTTAGAGGTTTTCATTTCGCTATTAAGCAATTTATGATCATGTTTGTAGGCACACACAAGCGTTTCTTTGAAACGTTCATTTTAACATTTAGTTTTGTGATATTAGAGGTTTTAATATCAGATGTTTGGTTGTTAACTCTTTTCTGTGAAATACAGTAGTGTTTTGTCAGTTTTGTAGGTTTTGTGTTGGTGCTGTGTTTCGGGCATTTCCTTTTCCTCACAGAGTACAGTGGTAGCTGTAGACCTCAGTCAGGGCATGGTACCAGGAAGGGCAGCGTTCTCAAGTCAAAAGTGCTTGAGTTGTTGGTTGTAAACACAGTGCAGAGAGAAGCTTCCAATGCTTCTTCACATTGCACAGTGCTGATAGAATTAACCAACTGCACCGAGCCCAGGCGTGCCAGAGTGCAGTGATGCTCTCTGTGCTCTCTCTGGTATGAGGAATCATGTTACCGAAACACCATATGAGGCCCAAGGACTGTGGATCTGGTTTTCTCCCAGCAGTCTGTTCCTCAAGCAGCATAAGTTTCCAAAAGTTTTTGGGAATGTGCACTGTGGTTTTCAGTTAAATGGCACTTTTCTTCTTTGTGTATCTTGTTACTTGGTACGTTACAAACTTTGTTAATGGCTTTTTATACAAGTTGCTTGTATGTGTGGTTCTTACTTACTAATTTAAACGCCTATAAACCTATGACTGATCTATATCCAAAATAAAATGTAAAAAAACCTTTTTAAACTGTTAATTTAGAGAAATGTATTTAAATACATGTTCTACTCAAATAGAATCACCACACAAATGTTGGCATTAGGAGCTTTACTCTTTCACAGTGCAAGAAATAGTGTAGTTGTGAAAGGCGAGTTCCCTCTCAGTATTTTTTTGCTGTTAGAGATTTAATTGAAGCCATGCATTGTCCTGGCACGAAGAATAAATTAAAGAAACCCAAATCTTTGTTTGAAAGTCATTTGCTTAGATCCCCGTAGTCTGTGGATTTGCAATGTATCCTATAGTTCTTGGTGCCGCAGTCTTTCTCTCAGTATGTATATTTGCAATTAAGTCACACTTTTATTTGCAGATAAAGCTTTCCCCAGGGTTAAAGAAACTTTTCACAGTAACAGCAGTGAGTGCAATATCTGTGATTTTTCTGGCCCATCACTTTAAAAGAAGACGTGGAAAGAAAAACAAGAAAGTGCCACCATGGGAACCAACTCATCTCGTATTAGAGTGTACCAAAGCAGCTGCTTCAGAAAAAGGTACGTCATGGAACCCCCAAGCTGTAGTTTTCTTGTTGTATTCTTGGAGAGGAAAAAAAGGTGCATGAGGGAGTGGATGTGCATAACTGTAGTAGTAAACCAAACTATTTTCCTTTGATCATGGAATAGTTTGGGTTAGAAGGGACCTTTAAAGTTCATCTAGTCCAACCCCTGCATTCAGCAGGGATATCTTCAGCTAGACCACGTTGATCATAGCCACTCCAACCTGGCCTTGAATGTTTCCAGGGACAGGGCATCCATGACCTCTCTGGGCAATCCATTCCTGTATTTTAGCATCCTCATTGTGAAAACCTTCCTCCTTGTTATGTAATGTAAATCAACCCTCTTTTAGTTTTAAAGCCATTACCCCTTGTCCTATTGCAGCAGGCCCTGCTGAAAAGTCTGTTCCCATCCTTCTCATAGGCCCCCTTCAAGTACTGAAAGGCTGCAGTAAGGTCTCCCTGGAGCCTTCTCCAGGCTGAACAACCCCAACTCTCAGCCTTTCCTCATAGGAGAGGTGCTCCATCCCTTTAATCATCTCCATAGGCTGGAACGCCTGAGTGGGTTTGAATTGTTAGACTTTAAATTTTGAATTTTTCAAATTAGAAACAAAATTATATAATCTTATAAAGAAGCTGGGCTGCTTCTCAAAGGTGAAGTTTTAATCATGAAGCAGGATTGAGACTCTTTTTATCAATAGTGTATTAACAATGGGTTTTGCCATTCTTGTATGTATACCTCAATACTGAGAAATTCAGATCTGATTTTTTTATAGAATAGGAGAATAATTAAGCTAAAATGCATAATTATTGTTATAGGGAATGAATTCTAATGTGTAGTTGCTCAAGTAGAACTGTAAATAAAAGAATAATCGTTGTTTGCTTCTAAACTGGATTTTATTGAAAAGAGTAAATGCAATTATTGATAGAATTTCAAAAGAAGCAATATTTTGAGTGTGCAGGAGCTTTAAAATAAGTGTGTCTCTCAGGTTCTAGTTGTTCCAGTAGTCGACAAAACTTGACTCTTTCTCTGAGTTCTGCCAAGGAAAAAGGATCTCAGTCCTGTATCTATGCAAATGGAGGACTTTTCAGTAAATACTCTGGTTCAGTTCAAAGCCTGACCTCGGTAAGTAAAAATGTTTTAAAGCTCTTGAATGTCTGTTAACTTGCATTGAATTTGAATCTAAAGGCTTCACTGAGCTGAAGGAAGTTTCCTGAACAAACTGCACAGGCAGCTAGAGATGCTGAGAAGCCACTGTCCTTGCCACAGAGTAAAACCAGTTTCTAGGCAGATGGCTTGGATGTAATGTACTCTGGTAGGAATGTGGTTTTAAGAATACTCTCTATAACAACACTCACTTGTTTTTTAAGGTTCAGAGTGCCACCTCTTGTCACAGTTGTGCTTGTGCCAATTCTAATTCCTGGGATAAAGCAGATGAAGATGACATTAAGCTTGTCAATATTCCAGTGACTACACCTGAAAATTTGTATTTGATGGGTAAGTCATAATAAGAATATTCAGCATCTCCTTACAATGAATGTAAATAATTTCTTGGTTTTATGGTAAAGTGACACACAATATTGTGTTCTTTCTCAGTGTCTTGTTGGCAAGTGTCTGAGAACATTTCCATAAAATAATGAAATCATACTTGATCTAAAGTTAGTTTTCCAGAATACTTTTTATTCCACTATTTGTAGTAGTAATCCTTAAAATCAAGCCCCAACGCATGGGGAAAGTGATCGCTTTTCTTTACACAAAAAGAAGATTAATATGTACTGGAAATATACTGGTATATGCTGGGAATCAATGTTTCAACTTATATCTCTGTGATAATTATGCTTATTTTAGCTACATATTTTCCCACGTCTCTAAAATGTGAATGAAGCTGTGTCATGGAACTGGAGGTGTTCCTGCTCTGCCCTAGGTATGGAGCTGTTTGAAGAAGCACTGAGGCGCTGGGAGCAGGCACTAACTTTTCGTAACAGGCAAGTTGAAGATGAAGCAATCTGTGGTTCCATTAAGCTGGGAGCAGGAGATGCAATTGCAGAAGAAAGTGTAGAAGTGAGTACATTCAGTCTGTAATCTACTGATGCTGCCCTGACAATTTATTCTGTGTTATTACCTGAATCTTTTCAAATTCAATTACCAAACTGGACAATTGATTCAGTTTCCAATTTAGTGGTATTGCATTTAAAGGAGATCTGAGTTCGTTCCTTGTTGGTTCCTCCTCCTTTGGAGGAGGGCATGGGGAGGGAACTAACATTATTTATCTTTTGGCAATTGCTGATGCATCAGTGTTTGCTTCCGGACGGTATTATTGAGCTATCAAGCAGACAACTTCCCTGCACGTAATCCCTTGGGTCCTCTCTTTCTTTTATGATTATGTGAGAGGGTATCTGCTTGGCAAAGATAAATGTCTCAGGGAAAAATGATCAATTTGTGCATATTCACAAACAATGCGCTTGAACTTTATTCGTTTTCCTTCTTTCTTATAAACTAAATGCTATTTTGAAATAAACAGATATGTGTGACTTTCATAATTTCTAGTGTGGCAGACATCACAGATAATTTAATAAGTATTTTAAAATTTAGATTTTATTTTTATTACACCAAGTAAAATATGTGTGTGTTCAGGAAAGTGTATATATTTTGGATGTTGAAGTTTTCATCTGACAGTGTCCCTGTGTGGTTTGTAGGAAATTAATGTGGCATGGTTTGCTCTGTGAAGGCTTAATATCGTTGGATTTTACAAAGGAATCTTACAGGCTGTAAGCAAATAGAAAATCTTCTAATGTGTGTCTTCTTGCAGGATATCATTAGTGCTGAATTCATTCATAAGCTTGAATCTCTTCTTCAAAGAGCTTATCGTCTCCAGGAAGAGTTTGAAGCCACCCTTGGGGTCTCTGATCCTGCTGCTCTAGCTAATGATATTGGTGAGTATTGCAATTTTACATCTTTTTTGCTTGTAATGATGGCTCCTGAGGGGAGGACTGAAATAGCCACTGAGCAGATTTATACTTATCAGTAAATCAACAACGGAAAAAAATCACTTTCTTTACATTATTATGTTGTGTTTGATGAAGTACTTCTATTTTAGATAACAATGGATTGAAAGGAAATTGTTTTCTTTGTAGCTTGTCAGTATTTAAACATTTATACAGCAAGAATATATGACCCTTTTTATAGCATAGGTGTTCTGAGGTTTTATGCATCTTCTGAACTATGAAACTGTATCGTTTGTCATCATTTTTTTACCAAAAAGGAAAATTAAACCAGAAAGAATTAACCTGAAGCAGATAGCCATTAGCAAAGGTCTTATTTCTGGTGAGTGAAATTTATCACAGTTATGAGTGACTAAGCTGTTACAACGGCAGATATGATGAGTAGTTGCTGCCTGACGTGCTGATTAAGTACAGATAGTTTGATTATTTTTATTGAAAGAATTGGATCTTAAAGATGGATAGTGTTGTACCCTTTCATAATTCAAGATGAAGCGTCTGTTCTCAAGTAACTGTAGAGTTTGAAGGCAGAGCACGTTCTGGGATTAGTCTGTCAGGAGCCATGTGCTGGGCTGTGGCTTGGCTGGCACGAGGTGGCAGTGCTGTGCTGTCCTCTCTTGGGCCTCCTCATCCTGCATCGACTGAACACAGCCCTGACCACGGCGGGAGTTAGGTTTAGGTCAGAGCTGGCTTTCTGACACATCTGCATACACCTGTAAATGTAGCACTTAAAGCAAAAAAGCGTTTGAACGTTTCATTTTGGTATCTGAAACCATCAGTCAAGTTGCATTGTATATCCATTAGAATTAGAAGTTTATTTGTGATTTTTGTCTTCAGGCCAAATGAATAAAATGGTACTCGAAGGACTTCATGTGAATGCTCGATGTGTTTAGTTATTGTTTTGCTCAGTTACCCTGGGAGTATTTACAATTAATATTTCATTTTTTAGATGTGATAACTAAGTTCTTGTTTACCAAGAATGTTCTGAGAATTTCATTCCTTTCAAATGTTCTTTATAGAAACAATTTGTGATCTCTTGAGTAGATGTGTGTTACTTTATTATTTAAATTTTATTTGTGCTGGCCCAGATGAGTGAGGAAAAAAGTAATAAACTGGTTTAGTGAATACTGTTTTCTATGTTCAAGATTTGGGGCTTTTCATCATTATCTTTCTTGAATTTTTGACATGAACAGCAAGTACATTAAAGGATGCTTCACTTTTTCAGAATGTTTTAATAAAAAATCAGAAGGACATCATCTCCTTTGAAACACTTGTGATGCATGGAAGATTTTTGTTCAATATTTTATATATTAACAACAACAGGAATGGAAGGGTTCAAGAGTCACAAGAACAAGCAAGTCCAAGAAAATTATGAAATCCCAGTGGTAAAAAGAAATAAAGATAATACAGCCTTCTTTGCACTACTAAGAGTAAGAACAATACCCTACTGCAAAATACAAACTACAGTTGTGAATAGAAACAGAAATGAAGGGTCCTATGCTCGGTAGGAATGAATATAATTTGTGGCAAAAGAGGCAGCTGAGATGTTTTTCTGGATTATTTATACCTAAAACTTCTTAAAGAAATTAGATAAAGAAAGCATCCTAATCGACCTTTTACTATTCAGTAATCTTGGAAAATGAGAATGGGCATTGTTTGTTTGTTTGTTTTCTAAGATTTTGAGATAAATCAGCAATTTCCCAATCATTTGGAACAATCTCCAGCATGTCATGCCTATGAAACAGAGTTGCTAATTTGCAGTTCTGTTATCACAGACAAAATAAAATATTTAATTAGTGCCAGTTGATATGGTTTCAGAGTGGGTAGGTTTTCTTGGACTGTAGGTTTTTGAGAGATCTGCAGTTTGGTGAATTGGTTTAGCGTAAATTAGATGATAATGTTTAGCTCACTGACGTGAACATTTATTTATATTTTTGCCTGCTGTTAAGGGAAAGATTTACCTTTTAGGGAAGATATTTGGTCAAATGCTGTAATTTTATCAACTATATAGTTGATTCTAAAATCATTTGTAGAGCTGGAAGTTGATGAAAATTTATAATTTAGGGCATTTAAAGCATTGAGTTAACAAAAAGCAAAAGTTAGTAATAAAGACCTGAATTATCTCTTTAAATAGTTTCAGTCTAACAAACTACATTCAATCCAGGCAGGTATGGATTGTACATATAAGTCAGAGATTTTAAAAGAAAAATCACAAAGAAACATTTGAGGAAAGTTACACATAATAATCAGTGTAAGCTCTTGGCACATTGCTGTAGAAAAAAACTTTTCTAACCTTTGGCTGTGTGCAAAGGACAGCACCAGCACAGAGGCAGAGATGCAGTCTTGGGTTTGTGTGGAATACTGTGTCCAGTTCTGTTGATCATATTTCAGAAGACTGGAGATTCTAGGCAGCTCAAAGCAAGCCATAAAAATTATCCATGTTTTGGAAAAACAAGCCAATCTGTGGTTCATGTTGGGCATGTCAGCTCCTTATTGAAGAAAATACTGAGAGGTGACTGACTTGTCCTGAATAGCTGCTTACACATGGAAAAGGTATGTGGTGCTGGGGGATTTGTAGCCCTTGTCAGAGTCACAACTAGATCGAATTTCTAGTTGTTCAAGTGAAAACAAGTGACGTTCTGCAGTAAGCTACCCTCAACACACTTCAGGGGCAAGGTTATTTTTTTTTAGTGCTGTTTTGAGGGATGTTTTCATTCTTTGAGAGGAAGATACCTTGGGTTAAATGGTCAGTGTGATCTTTCTGGCATTTAAGTATTTCCCCTTACTACTATTTTTTCTTCTTTTATGGGCCTTGGAGTGAACAAGAGAAAGCTTTTGTCCTTAATAAATTCGTAATTGCCCCGTCCATGGAAGTGCTCAAGGCCAGGCTGGACAGGGCTTTGAGCCACTTGATCTAGTGGTGGTGGGGGGTTGGAACTAGATGATCTTTAAGGTCCCTTCCAACCCAAACCATTCGGTGACAACACTTGCGGCTTGTTGTTAAAATGCTTATAACCAGCTCTCGTGCTTCAGGGTTTCAACTGTTCACCCACAAGAGTAATCAGAAAATGTTTAGCTTTGGTTTTTTTTCTCTGATACATAGGAAGGATAGATATGGTTTGTGGATTTTTCTTCCATTTTCTCTACCTGAAGTGCTTGTGATCAGCCACAGCTGGAACTGAGGCTCTGACAGTTGGACAGATGCTATCAAGTGCTACATCAATGCCTGACAGGCACTTCTTATTTATAAGAATATAAGTTGTTTATAATTTGGTTTATAAGGAACTCCAAATTTATTTAGAAGGAAACTTACAAAGCCAAAAATTTCTATTGGTTTCTCGATTTCAGCTTTCTCTGTAAATTCTTCTGTCAAGCTTCTGGAGCTCCTAAAACCTCTCTCCCCCCTACTTATCTGCTGTTCACAGACGTTGCTCCTTCCCAAAACCTTTAAATCTTATTCTTCCCGGATCAACATTTCCTTTTACCTAATCAAATTAAGATCTTAGTGCTGCCATTGATCAATCATACCACAGATTTGCTTTTCACTTTGTGATCCCACTTACTATTACATGATAAACAATTTGCCAAGCAGCAGTCTGGCAGGAGTCTTCTGGAGGAGGCTGTGGTAGTGTGTCGCATGGGAGAGTCAGGAATGAGTTACCTGGGGGCCTGTTGGAATACAAGAGCTTGTCACTGCAGCCACTGTCTTTCCTCATGTGCTGTATCTGAAGTGCTTCTCTTCTGCCTGCTAGGACAGCTACTTCCAATATTTCTAACTATTCCGCTTTCAGCAGTGCAGAAGATAGAGGTATAAATAAATACGTTTTCTCCTTGTGAGTAGAATACTATTAAGAGCAATAATAAAAATAATTGCAAATAATAATTTTCACCTCTGTAAGCTGTTGTTGAGTTATAAATTACTAGTACAGCCCTGGAAAAGACTTGCATTTTAAATAGATGAAATAATAGAATGCCATTGTGCTCACTGTTGCTGCATTCTCCACTGGACTTTCATTATTATCATATAAATCAGTAAGCTAAAATAAGATTTCTGTAGAAAAGGTACTTCTGGACATGAAATTAAATACGTAGGGCTAAACTGTGGTTGTTTTTATGCTGTGTCTTTTAGTACTGTGAACCGGCACGGAAAGCCTACAAACAGGCTTTCCTGAGGCAGGCATAAGGCTGCACTCCATCAGGAAGGAGGCAGTTGGCAGAAAACCGTGAAACAAAATATTCATCCTGTTATTTCTGAGTGATGAATGTAAAGTCGTGTAGAGGGTTAAAAGCTTCCAATAGTTTCTGTAGTCTGCCCTTGAAGAAAGTTCTCCGTATTTTTTTTCCCATTTAGATCTTTTCTAGCAGACTGAAATGTTAGTCGAGTTAACTTGGGAGGAATGCAAAGAGTTGGGAGAGAAACAATAGCTTTACTTACAAGCAGAATTGCAGGTCAGAGGGGAAAATTCTCAAATTGTAGGGTTCCTTGTCAGTGCTAAATTCCTAATACTTCATATTATTATTTTGATTTCTACTGTAAAAAGGAATTCTGGCATTCAAACTGATGGTGACTTGTGTACACTGGCCCTTAAACTTTTTGACAATATTAAAATGCTTTAATGTTAACATGTTTTAAAAATTAAAATATTTACTTTTTATTGTGCATCAGTTATACAGTTTAAAACAAATGGAGTGTTTGAGCTACTGCAGTAAAATCTCTCACAAAGGTCTGTGTTGTTGGATGGTTTTGTTGAAAGGTTTGTTTCTTTTTTTAATTTTCTTCTCACACTCAAAGATATGTCTGGCATTTTGGAGAGAATAAGCACAGCCTTTAACCTTGTGACAAAACTGTTTGGAAAGCTGATTTACATATTAGAAACCTTTTCTTTAGCTGCTCTTAAAACAAACAAAAATCTTTGCATAATCAGTGAAACTGCTGAAACCTCATTTTTATATAATTTATTAGCACAGACTTCTGTAATGTCTTCCTGTCCATGGATTAATATCTACAGCTTGTATTTTCTTCCTGCCTTTGAAATGTTATTGGAAAAATTTTTTGTTTGAGTGTATTATGTTTTATTTGCCTGTGTACAACAAATGTTTCTAGTTATAATTCCTAGTCACCAAGGAGGAGCAGTTTGTAATACTTCTCTTAAGTGAGCTCTAGTAGTACATACTATGAAATAATTTAAAGAGTCATGTAACTTCTAATGTTATCTTGAAAACTTTTGCTCACTTTGTTCCTCCAAGATGTCCCTACATTAAATAATTTCTTAATTTCTTGGAGAAGGCCTAAACATTTTTCTAGTGGCTCAAACAGGATAGAAATCAAAACAAAAGAAAACAACAGCTTTTTCTCTTATGTGTGGAAATGTATTCATCCCAACAAATGAGGGAAAAGGGAAAGGAAACAGTATTTCTAAGTCTGAGGAAAAGCCCAGATAAGTTATTCCAATCCTATTTTTTAAAAAATAATGCATATTTTGAACATAATTTTTAGCTATTGCAGTTTGTTGAAGTTCAGTAACTGCTAAAAGCATGAGGTCTCTCATATTGCAACTTATTCCTCCTACCTTATTTCGGTCCAGACCTTACTTCTGTCTCCCAACAGATACTCAAAGTGCAGATGTTTGAATTGCATAGTACATCTTCCCTAATCAGTAATATTTAAATCTTTCCTTTAAGGGCATGTTGTCCAATATTAATAACAGTTCTTTTCTAAATTGCTGTCCATAAAATTCCTTATCGGAAAGCACCTAGGTACAATGCTTGATAGTAGAGTAAGACTGGTAGTTAGAAGTTCAACTTAATACTGTAAGCGAAAGTATTTCTGCAAACATTTTGTCTATGAAAAGATTATAATGCTTGGCTTTCTTAGTGATGCTCTTAGTTTTGGCAGTACTTACTAAAAATGCAAAGTAGCTTTGCAAAGACTTGCAGTGAAGTTACTGGTGCTGAAAAATATTGGTATTCGTAATATGTATCTTTTTGCTGCTCTTTGCTAACATGGAGAGTATTTTTCTGTTGATCTTAAAAGCTGAAATCTTTCCAACAGTTGCTCAAGAATATCTATTTTACTGTTCACTGACCCAGCACTGGAGAAGTCAAGGTCACTTACTATGGTCGCTTAGCTTGGAGGTTTTTCCAGAAACGCTTCCAATAAGATGAGAAAGAGTCTGTTTCTGGTTTTTGAGGACTCTTGTTACTGTTTGCCCAACAGCTTTGCCGTTAGATCCAACCGTACGGGCTATTTATACACCTCATTGCTTTCCCTTTAATGGCATCCCCGAGCCCTGGCTTCTTTCTGTCCACACCAAAACTCCTGTCTAAGCCCTTGTCTATCTCACTTCTTGACTCCTGCCGTGTTTTGTCTTGCCTTGTCCATTTAAAACTTGCTTGTCTGACATAGACTTAACTGTTGTTTATAAAAATCACCTTTGCTCATTTTTCTGACCAGATTATTCCTCTCTCTTAAGAAGTCTCTCTCCCTCAGGAACTTCTCTTCAAATGAAATACAAGCTGGTCCTCCTTTTAGCTCTAAAAGCTGCTTATAATGGAGCCACAATCTGCCAACATGATTTTATTTCCCAGACTTTGTTCAGTTAGCTGTTCCTGTGCATCCCTGCACAGGCCTCCTAACACAAAATGCATCTCAACTAATTCTGCTCGTTCTTTACAATATGTGAGCAGCTGCAATTGTCTCTTTCTCCACTTTTAAAAATACTATTTTAGAAGTACATATTTACCTTCTTTTTGAGTAAAGAAAAGTGGGCATTTCCCCCATGTGTTGGGGCTTGAATTAATAACTGCTTGCCTGCATTTTGAAAAGTTATATATAAGTGGAAAAAGGCCTCCAAATGCAGGAAGTTGGGTTTTTTTTTTTTATTTCTCCTCTCTCATGTTCTTGTGATACATTCCTAACAAGTTATAGTTTGCAGAATCTTTTTCTTGCTGAAAAAGATGTACATGCACTTAACTTCTATTTGTTTGTGTATACTGTGGGTATAAATGTTCTAGAGGTAGGAAAAATCATACCAGATAGATGCAATGAGTGAGGGTGGGATAAGTGTTCATTTTTCTGGCTGGGGTACTGGCACTGTGAGGTTATATAAACTGATGATCAAGAGCATGTTTTGGCCCATAGGGCCAATTCCTCTTTTAGAACTTCTCTGAAAACAATCTCTTCTTGCATTGCAGTCTGGTTTTAAGAGAGGCTTGTCTGAGACGTTTTTGGGCAAAATGAAGAAAGGTGAGCCAGAATAGTTTGAGGGAAATATAGGCAGTGATAGTTCAGAATTTGAAAAGACTTGCAAGGTAACCAACTCTCTTGGCTTGGTAGCTTAGTCTTGGAAGTGCAGAAACAATACTTTGAGCTTTCCAATTGCTTTAGAGCGCAATATCAAAATGGAATATTGACAGAATCATAAAATCAGCAAATACAGATCTCGGCACTATAGATTTATTAGTTCAGTAGTTAGAACTAAAATAGATACACTTCTGTTGGCAATTTATTTTCAAGGACTTAAAATGAAATTAAAACATTGTGTGCATATGCACATACCCAAAAGCTAAGAACTTCTCTTAATGGATGCTTCTACTATGTTTAAATCTTGCTGCCCTTTAAGTGGAAGATTGACCCATCAAGCTGGCATAAAAGGTTGTGGTGTATCCACACAGCACAGTCTTCAAGGATTGCTGTTAACAGGACTTGTTCTTTAGCACTAGCCATGCCTCATCACTACAGCTCTGCACATTTATTTTCCAAGCATTTAGTTTGAGGTGTGTTTTTTTAATTGTTTACCCTATAGCTGGAAGGCTCAAGTAGCTTGTGTAAGCATTTCATTCCTAATGGCCTTTTAATATCTTACAATTTTCTTAAACTTCGGTTTCAGCTTGAAATGTTTCAAAGTTGAAACTGCACGTGGGAGTAAATTAATTTTTGTGGAAAGTTATAGCAAAAGTGAACAATAACAAGGGAGGGAGTAAAATTTATTATTTATGTGTCATTTTTCTCTCATGCATGTATTTGTACAGTTAATTGCTAAAACTCTTAGAAAAAAGAACTGGGTTTGAGGTGTGTTTGATTTCCCTTTTGATGGTACAAACTAAAGGTTTTTTTTAAAATAAATTACTGTCTCTAATTCTCTGTGAGATATCAGGACTCTACACATGTCCCACCTTACCTAATAATCCAGTTTGTAGCAAAGTGGTGTGGTGTAACTGATTCAAGAGCACATGTCGATCACACCAGGCTTTATTCTCTCTCCTGCTATTTAAAGCTGCCCTTGTTCTACATGGAGAAATGCTGCGAGTATTTAAAGGTAAATGTATGCATATTTCCACATGGCTTGGCACTGATTCGCAGCTGCTCAAACAGATGGAGTTAAAGTTGCCATCTAGTCAATGTATTAGTTACCTGTGGTAAACCACAGTAAGGTAAAATAAAGCACGGCTTGAGTAATAAAGAATGTACATCATTTAGGTAATCTCCCACAGTCAGTTTGCTCTAATCATTACTTGCATTATGATTAAAGTATTAATATGTTGTTATTAATGCATTTAGCAACTCTATAGTGTTACTAATTTGGTTTTTTAGTTTAAGTTTGATAATTGGTCTTATTTAGTAAACTAAAGATTTGGAAGAACTCTTCATAGAGTACAACTTTATAAGGATTCTTATCTCATTCTTTCCCATTTTAGAGGGCAATTGGAATGCAAGCAGGCCCCAGTCAGTGGGGCACTTAAGATATTCTTTAAGTCTTACTGCTTAAAGTTAAGCATATATCTTAGTAGTTTAAGTTCTTAAAGTGTATCTGTGTGCAGCTGGGTTTGCAGAAGCCAGTCACATTCCTGAGCAGCGTCACTGGAGTCCGCAGCGTTCCGTACCAATAGTTCTGCCCTGAAACTGGAGGGAAGACTGAGATTATTAGCTGTTCTTAGAGTTTGTCTGTGTCAAACATGCTCCATTCTGAATACAGAGTCCGAGTGTTAGCCCAAAACACAGATGTATGTCTGCATCTTTTGATGGTTATATCACTGAGGATCAGCAGTTGTATAGCTGGTTCTGTCTTTGTCTGATAATTCAGGGGAGAGAAGATACCAGTTTTTTCTGAGACTGTCTTCATACATTTAAGTGGAATTATCAACTGCTGGACAGCATATGTTTCTTTTAATGGAAGAACAAAGGGGTGTGTGGGTTCCTTTTGTCAGGCTGTCTTACTTGCTTTGAAATGTCAGCATCCCTATGGCATGAGGTACTGGCTAAAGGAAAACCTTCCCAGAAATCTTGTGCTTCCTTCTTCTCTAAATATGACGTTGCATTTTGAATCTGCTCTGCATCTCCATGAGTTAATGTACTGTCACACTGAATGGGGTTGAACAGACAATTCCATTGTCACTAGAAAGTGGCTGTGCAAAAATAGCAGTAGGTTGCACTTGGTTTTGAGACGTGAAGAACTGAGAAAAGGCAGTGACGTTTAAACCTGATGACTAAGGGTGTCTGGCAGGCTCCACAGGGCTGTGCTGTAAAGCCTGGGGCTTCAAAGTCTCGGGTTTGAAATAACAACACTGGAATACAAACTGGACTTTGCTGTGGACAACAGAGATGTGATGTTTTCTGAACTGCAGGAGAATGGAGTACCCCCATGAAGAGGAGTGACAACTTCGTGCTGCACATCCATCTAAACAGACTCTGTCCGGAGTAGACAGCTGAGCAAACTTTGCTTGTTTGCCACATCTTCTCTCTCAAATCAAGTACAAGTACAGAAACTCTTACCTAAACTATTAGACTTTAAAACAAAAGAGTGCTCAGAAGCAAAGCTTTTTTATGAAGGATAGGGATTTAAACCTTAAAATCAGGGAAGATCCCCTGACTTTTAGCTTCAAGGTAAAGAAGTTGTGGAAAAACTGTGACCCTGTGCAAGTGTGGAACCTTATGATGTGCAGTTATGAATCAATGTTTACATTTTCAAAGAAATGAAAGGCTGTGATAGGGAGAGACCTCATAGTGACATGTAGTTTACACAAAATACATGTCTCAAATCTGTTTCAGGATCATATGTCTGTAAAGCAGAGACTGTTAACACGATGTGTTAATTCAGGTTATAAAATACACATCAGGTGCTGCTTTGTTTTCTTAAAATTCAGATTTCAGCAATGTAGCACCATGTGTGTTTACTCTGTCTCTTCCTTGAGATCATAGTTTCTCATGGTGAGATCTTTCTATTTAGAGATTTTGGTTGTACTATAAAGCATGCTACAATGATTCAGACACAGCTTTCACAGGTCATATCCTCTATAATAAAATTATATTTTTAGCCTTTTGATAATTTCTTTGCTTAAAAAAAATTGCAGCTATCAGAAAATATTCCAACTCCGTTATCATATTTATGGAAGAATTCTTTAGCAGATTTAAGTCTTGAAATAATCATTTCATTTATCACCATTCCAGAATGTCAAATTTATATAGTATTTCTTAATACTGTTCTGTAATTTAATGTACCAGTGTGCAGGGATTACAGGAAATAAATTGAGCTTACATTCCTTTCTCAGGTACACTTGATTTTTACATGGAGAGACTAAAATGATTACTCATGTAATTTTTGTGCTGTTTATTTACCTTTGCAAGATGAGAGCAATAGGATATAAGAGCATTGCTTGTTTGGCTTTGTAGCCATGTTGTTTTGTTTTATACACCATTAAACATGTGGTACTCTGCAGATAATATAACTTTATGGACAAAGTCAGCATCTTGAATGTCTGAAAATAGCCAAATTATTATCAACTTCACAGAAATTGTTATTATTTCTTTCCAAAGTATTTGGAAAATCTCTTGAAGATTATGAGAATATTTTAGGCAAATTGCATCTTTTTCCAGATGATAAATATTGCAAATCAGTACATCACAGTTTTCAGGTGGATTTTATTGCCTATGTGTGTAAAATGAATGGATTGTACTACTAAATTTTTATAAGCATTCTCTATTTATGAAGAATATATTGCTGTCATCTATACACAAGCTTTTAATTCAGCTTCTAATCAGCTGTACTACTTTTGTCTTAAGAATAACATCAAAGTAATACAGAACACTGTGACTGAAGAACATCTTGGGTTTTGCATAATGATAATTAGGTGAGAACCTAATTGGAAAGGTCTTGGAAAATGGACCTTTTTATACGTGCATGAGTGTGTTGTAAGTAGAAGGCTTTTGTGTGAACCCTGAATGTTATAGTTGTGCTTGGAAACAATTATGAAAGCTCTGTTGAATCAACTTTTTCCGAGGAAGTAAGATTTGGCTCTCTATTCACACATAAGCAGAAGATTATTCCCTGCATGAAAGCTACTGAGGTTTCTGTCGAGGATGTAATTTGAAGGCTCAGCAGTAAGTTCAGCCAAAGCTTACCTTGACAAACGCCTGTGAGTAATAGAAGGAAGGTGAAATTGCAGACACTGCTTACCTGGTGCTGTCCTGTGCTCCATTTTCCCCAGTTCTTCTTCCCCATTAGACAGCCTTGGTTGCTGAGTTCCTGGTCTCACACTGGTGAGCAGAAGCTCTGAGTTCACAGCAGGGCCCTGCTGGAGGTGTGAGCACCCACTGGGAGCCAGGCTGGAGTATCTTCTGTGGATTTGGTGGGCATGGGAGGACTGTTGATTTGTTTCCTAAAGGAATCTGCCACTTCAGTTTGCATCAGAGCAATTGCAACAAAGAACCATGAGACATGTTGAACTCATGATACATGTTGAACTCATGATACATGTTGAACTCATGATACATGCTGAACTCATGATACATGCTGATGAACTGGTAGAGTACAAGATTTGGGTAGATATTTTTAAAATACCTGACCTGAAACACATTTTCATGCTGAAGTCAGTAGCAGCTTTGGTTTTATGCAGTTAGATGAGATGCCTCCAGCTATCCCAGATCTCTGTGTTACTGGAGAATGTAAACACATAATGCAACAGTAGATCCACAGTGATCTGTGTGGGTACCCTGCTCCATTCTTGGCTTGCCTTTTTTAACCTGTGGCTGTATGACCCAGACATCAAAAGGGGGCACCTGAAGCCTGGGATTATTTTCTTTTTATAAATATGAAATGACATAAAATTCACTGCTTTCTAGGTGTATCCTGTAAGACTTCATGTAATACTTTAGCAGCTACTTGGTAGAACTGATGATCAGCACTCAGAATTATGACTATTTATAAATGTAAATAAAGCTGCTTTTGGATGTTTCAGCAACGGGGTGACAAACCACTGTGCCACTTGTGACTAGCTAGAAGACTGTGACACACTCTCATGGAACTGAACCATGTTGATTCATGCTGCTGTGCTGTCTGAACTGGATTATTGTAATTCCTTTCACTGGGCATGAAGCCACACATTGAAGGGGTCTGAGCACACAACGTGGGCTGGCAGAACACTGGGCCCCTGCTGCTCTGAGGGTACCATGACTTCTCATAAGTGGATTCCTTTTTGCTCTTCAGAGCCTATAAAGTTTCTCCTTTCTCATCCTGCTTTCCTGCTTGTTAAGTATTAACTGCACTGATTTTCCACTGAAGTGAAAGGGCTGGGCAGAATAGAGAACCATGACTTTAATGGTGGTATTTGGAACTAAAATCTGTAACTTCCAGTGAGTTCTTTACTAGTGGGTAAGTGCTTTCCTTTTTTAAATGTGTCAGCTAAGCGCCAAACTCACTTGTGAGCTCCTGCCATGTTTCATTCAGGTTTGGCAGGAAGATAACATAGAAACGGTTTTCAGAGTTTTAAAACGTTATGTGAAGGTGGATGCTTCCCAGTTAAATGCTAAAAAGTTAATTTGTGTGCAGTTATGAAGGTCAGATTTCGCTCTGAGAGTTTAGGGGGTTCATTTTGTGCTCTTACCGTGAAAACCTACCAGAGCAAAGACAAATAATTATTCTAGATTAGTACTTTGTGAATACATGTGAAAATAGCTTGGTTCTGGTCTTTTTTTTAAAATCCCGTTTAATTTTAAATACATAGTTGTTTGCAAAACCTTATAAAGGTAGGAGTAATTTCGCAAGCTTTAGCAGTCCTTCATATTGTTCCGTTTTTTAAATACCTTAATCTGATTTAAGGACCACATATGCATTTTAAGGCGCTACAACCAAGAGCCATGATGGTAACATCTGAAACTCTATTTCATCCTCTTTACAAATATAAATGAACCCAAAATAACTCCTTGGCTCCCCAAATAAGTAAAGTATATTTGAAGCTCACATACTTGCTAGTATTCCCTTCCTGAAGTTACTAGAGTCCATAAGAACCAGGGATGAGTGTGTGAGCAGTTGCAGGCACTGGTGGGTGGGTTCCTTTTGCAGCTGTTCATTCCAGGAGTCTCTTTGTGCCACTGTCTCTTTTTTTCGTGTTCTTGTGTCTAAGAATGTTCTGCTGGTACTTGCATGGTATGTGCTCCAGCTGTAACTTAATTTTCACCCTAGTGAAATTCCATGGTGAATTTTCATAATAGCGTGCTCTCTTCGCAGCGTGGGTATTGATAAGCACCTGCTTGGCTAAGGATATTTTAGGGTATTAGGGTGGTGGTGGCCTGAAAGCCAGAAATAGCTGACAAGGCTGTTTTGTTTTCTTTAAGGAGACTGTGCTTCGTGTGCACATATCTCTTGCCAAAGGTATTATTTCACTCAACATTACCAACCTTAATTTTAATCCTTTTTTTTTCTCATAACATGCAAATTTTGTGTCTTTTTCTGTAGCAGTGAGAATTTTCTTTGAGTGAAAACACAGATATTCCATATTCAGCTAACTAACATGTTAAAAACATACTGGCTTGGTGATAGTTTTAGGCCATATTAGAAAACTTGAAGGTATGAATTTTTCAACAAAGATAGATTTAGTCAAAATTTTATTAACTCTTGAGCTTCATGTAGTCTATAACAGGGTGAATGCAAGATCTATGGAAGAACCCCTGATTCTGTGCTCTTTTGGGCTGTGGTTCCTTCATTTACACTAATTTTTTTTCTAATGTGTGTGGAATAAATTTTAGTTAAATAGCATTATTCCCATTTGTATGTAATCAACTGCATAACCCAGAGTTAAATAATTTAGAATCAGTCTGTGAATATGTTTTTGTTACTGAGCTGTAAACTCACATATAACAGTAAAAGCAACTTAGGCAAAAGGAGAGGTTGAAAAAAGGAGAGCCAAAAAACCTGCAGCCAGGCTATAGATGCCTGTACTGCCCTGGGTTTAACAGTATTATTGCAGTCTCAGCAACTTTTTTTGTGAAAAAGTGATATTAGAAAATCATCTAATGTAATATTAGAAGTGAATTCATGCAAACCATGAGCTAGAAATAAGAAAGAAACATCATGTTACCCAATAGACCTCAAGCTAGTGCTTTACAAACCACAGTTTGGTTTTCTGTTCCAGCATTTCAGATTTCAGTATGTGATTGTTTCTCAACCAACTTGGAAGCTGCAGTACTTTTCCTCTTGGTTTTAAGAGGTCAAAAGAAAGAACTAGTAAGAATGAGCTGAAAAAATCAGACTTCATATGAATATTGGTGAAGTCGTGATTGCAATTTGCCTAACTCACTCTAGGAAAATCTTTGTCCAAACTTTGAATAATTTTTTCCCTCAGTGAATATTCTCAGAGACAGATATTTGTTCTATGCAGTTTTTGAGCTGTCATTCCAAGTCTGTAACTAATAAAACCATAACAACCACCAAAGTAATAGTTAAGTAATGTGGCTTTGTAGCATTTCAAGTGATGAGTAAACCATCCCAGTAAACTGGCATTTGGCCACTTCACTATGTAATGGTGTTTTTAATGAAGTATTGCCCTAGCAACAGGTCTGGATGATGTTGGGTAACTGGTTGCTGCTGACTCTTGGAGATAAAACAGAGTTTTAGGAACACATGTGTAATGTCTGAAGGTAAAGTAACCGAAAATAAATGCATCTGCTCTACTGGGAATGTAGGATGGGTCACATCAAGCCAAAGTCTGACTTACTGACTTATGAATTTAATCCTTCTGTGAAAGTGTTTCTATATGGTGAAAACGAAACCATCCAAGAAGTGCAACAGTTGAAATCTGAGAATAAAGTAAAGCAGAACTGAAAGAAACTGTATTGCAGATGATTTTAAGAAAAAATACCAGTTATTTTAAAGGCTTTAAGAATTCTGGTACTGTAGGAAATACTTCTGGATGTGTTATTTCGATGGAGAAGCTTTTTGAGGAAAGAGGATGCAGTGAAGATTAAAAACTTCACTTGCTTTCCAGAAGAACCAGCAAGTGAAAAAAAGGCATGAGACGTAGAAAGTGAAACTAAAATGTGGGGGTGTTTTTTTTTATTAATGGACTTTTATTTAGAACATATCTTATTTAGAACATATCATAGTATATCTTGGTGACTAAGATATTGAGCAGTTTGTTACATAACACAAGTCAAAAACTTAACAGAGCATCTAGATCAATCTAGCAAAGTAATATCGTAAGATAGATCTTCAGAAGTCTATAAAAGAAAAGGCAAAAACCTTGGCCAAGTCTTTTTTTCTTCTTCCAGTTAATTGTGGATATTTGAAAATCTACTTTAAGGACAGAAAAACAGTCACCTTTATATATGTTAGTGGGTCATAAAAGAATTTACTTTTATAGTAGTATAATGTTGTGCCTTCCAAATTAAATACTGTGTTAAAGTAGACATGAAATACATTTTCAAGACTTAAACAGAATTTTCTGATAGTCTAATAAACTTTTTTTTTAATTTTAAAGATAAAAATACAGACATTACTGTAAAGGATAGTGCGGATGATTTCTGCCTTCGAGATACACTGAGCATTGCATCCACGGACTCCTTTGTTTCCACAGCTGAGGTAAGACTCGTAAAGATTGCTTTCTTAAAGATTTATTGATCTATTGGAAGAGTGAACAGAAGAACCCTAATTTTTTGCTAATCATTGTAAGCAAAAACATATTTCTGTTACGGGGAAAAAAGAACTTTTCCAGGCTTAGTTGGAACTAGGTTTTTGTTCGTTTTTTGGTTTTGTTTTTGGGGTTTTTTTTGGTGTGCTGGCATAATACATCCCCAGCTGCTCCTAAATGGAAGTTGCTTTTGAAAAAGATATCACATTTTCATGAGTGAAGAAGCAGTCAGTTGAGGCTGTAGTAGTTCCTTTCACCATGATTTACATTTTTCTGTTCTTTTTTCCTATTGCTTTACCATACTATAAAGATATATGAAGAAGGCTTTGTATTGCTTACACCTGAGGGTGTTTTTTGAGAGGAAATTATTAGAAATTGACAGCTACCTGTTTTAGCATGTTCCATGCACGATAGGGAGGCACCAGTTGGAGCTGTTACTGTGTTGTTGCACCGTGATTAAATGGTTTAACAGGAACCAGAGGTCTGAGGCTGTTCTGGGGTCCCTGGGCCGAGCTGCTGGGGGAAGCTGGTGTGGGTGTGCGGGGAGTCGAGCAGGGACCCCACAGCTCCCCGCAGCCACCGCGGGAAGGGGCCTCGGGCCGGCAGTGACAGTCCCTGGAGGTGGAGTGGGACTGCCAGGGAGCCTCCTGACTGCTCGCACGGGGAAGCTTCCTTAACAACATAAAATACTTCATCTGACTCCCTCTGATCCTCTGGGGTAAGAGCACAAAGGATACATAATGATCTTCGGGTAACAGGACATTGCCTATTCGCTGAAGTCTGCTACAGCTCCCTTGAAGTCTTTGAAAGCGACTCAGAAGCAGCGACACACTTATTTGAATGAGGAATATCTCCTTCTGTAGTCTCCGGGGAGCTGAAGTGATCTTGAATAGCACTCTTCTCCAAAAATCAGGAGAGGCAGTTGGCCTCAATAGATCCATTTTGTGATAGATACTGCTCTCATATATGCACTACAATTAAGCTACTGAAGTCAGTTGCAAAAAGAGAGAATTGCACACACATTCTTTGCAATTATTTTGACTGTCTATTAAAGGGTTTGTTTTTCCATAACACAATTATCTTGATTTAGTAATTCACATTAAATTGTGATTACCTTGATTTAGTAATTCACATTATGTTGTGATGCCTAGCATCCATTCCTAACGAGGGTTGTATCCATAGAGACTGGTGACTCTGCTGTAATTTGGACAAGACCACAATTCAAGCTTGCTTCAACTCCACCAGCTCATGAGAGGGGCTGTAAACCATTATAGTTTGTATCTTTCTTTTTTTTCCCACCCCATGAACTTTCATAATGCTTTTGCAAGTATGTGAAGATGGGAACAATCCCTTATGCTCATTTGTGCTGCTTGGCTTAAAAAAAGGCAAAATCAACCAAGCAGACAGAAAACTCCAGAATGTATCACCTCAGTGGAATCATCATCCTCTCCTGAAGCTATATTGTCCCAGTATCTGCTAAAAAATATTGGAATCAAAATTGGACATGTAATTGTCTTTAAGTATCCTGAAAATATTCTCCACATTTTGATACTTCAAAGCCACTTCTGTCAACTTGTTCTTCCAGGACAAAGTTATGAAGATTTTCTCTTCCTTTCCAGCTGTTCTAGCCTTTGCCAATAGAACAAACTCTCTTTTCTCAGATTTTAATGAAGAATCTAGTGAAATTCTTAGGTGACAGAAGTCCTGAAGATTAATGGAACATGAACAACTTGCAGTTTGGTGTTCAAGCCAGAACACCATCAATGTTCTGGATTAAATAGGAGCCACTAGGCTTAAGCTATGGGGTCAGTTAACTGTGTAGTTGTAGCTACAGGGTGTCATTGTGTGGTGCAGGGAAGAGAAAGCTGTGAACTGGTGTTCTCGTACAAAAACACTGTTACCTTGATTTACTACTTTGTCCATCCTTGGGAGGGTGTGTGGTGGGGAAATGCTTCACATTATGGCAATGAGAAGGAGCAAGAACTACTTCCCAGTGTGTTCAGCTATTGGTAGAGAACAGTAATTGCTTTGATTTAACTGGATTAGAATTGACATACCAGATTCTTTTATTCTAGACATGATGATGTTGAGTAGCTTCCTCTTGCTTATCTACTTGTTTCATTTTTTTTTGTTCTTGCACTAGGAAAACAGTGGAATGTTTTAATTTAGGCTAAGAGGTATGAGGCTTTTCCAGCTTTGGATTTGTCTCACCTAAGGGCCAAATAAGGCAGTTCTTTCATCATAAGTTCCCTGATTGCAGTTACAATAGTAGTAACTGTCCTAAACTCCATGTCCTGATAGAAATGTTTAGCAAAGTTTTTAAATCTGGAATTCATATGTGTGTTTATACTGCTCTGTGATTATGCCCTACTGGAATTAGTAATTTCACTTTCCAGGAAATTAGAACGTGGCACCGTTTTCTGTGGCCTCATCACGCTGCAAGCGGTGTGTTGACAGTTCCTTGGCTTCCTTCTGCACTGCATCCTGTCCCAAGGAGCAGGACTAAGTATTCTGTGTGACTCTGATTTTGGAGACTGGAAACTGTGTTCATGTTTCAGTGCTGACACACAGTCAGGTCAAATTTAGCTCCCTGCCCGCAGGAGAGAGAGCAGTCATGAAACAAAACACAGATAGATGCTTGAATGGAAATTGGTGGCGATACTGCTTAGGAGGCTACAAAATGTCATGCTGTAATGTTAGAACAAAATATAGGAAAGAGCTGTACAAAACTGGGACAGTTGGCAGGGTTTGCATCATGTGCCCTTTTGATGAGCTCTGCAGGATGGCAGGAGGGTGTGCCAAACCTTCGTCTTTGCAGTGGCTGGTGGTCAAGAGGGTGCTGAGGATCACTCGTTTGATGACTTCTCATACAGAGTTGTGCCTGTCTGGACACCTACAATACACAGATACCCAAGTCCTTGTAAAGACAATTTAGACACAGTTGCCATCCCCATGACCAGACAGACTTTTATCCTTAAACACACTTAGGCTCTAGAAGCACTGCAGAAGGGATGGTAAACACAACTATTTGCCCTAATTAAGTTATTAATACTATTACTGTGATAAATAATGGAATTTTCTTCCCCATTTGAGTCTGACTGCCATCAGCTTGTGTTGATGAGGGTTAGTATGCTTTTCATAGTCTTGCTTTCCCATCTACTGTGATCAAAATAGCTGCCACCTTTGGCAAAAATACAGCAGGGAGTGTGCCAGATAAAGGTCTCTGCCCTCTCTTTCCTGGCTTCTTTTCCATCTTCCTAACAGTATCTCTTTCCTGCTCTCCCTGACAGCGAGCTTTGTTGCTGTTTCTTTGCTGTCAGTGCACATGCATTTGTCATGTCTTATTTTTATATTTTGACTAGTACTGAATCTGTAGGTCTGTTATCAAATAAACTTTGCTTTCCTTGTTAAAATGTTAACTCAGTCCGAAGCTTGGGAGATTTTTTAGACTTGTGAATAAAGCCTTAGCTGCTTTTTATCAGTCACGGCCTTTCGGTTTTCTTCCAGACATTCGGTAGAGCACACTACTTCATCATTTCAATTTATTAAAATGCCATCTCAAACATTTTACCTACTAATCACCATCACATCTTCCAACTCCCGAAACACGTTTCGCTTTCATCCTGCAACTACTTACATTTTTTAAGGAAATCTTTCATCTGAATATCTTTATCTTTGAAAGAGATCATCATCAGCTTTTTTGATATAGGGTGAACATAATTTCTCAGAATGTAAGGAATGCTGAATGTGCCAGTAAAGTGACCTCTCTATTAGGGGAAGCAAGCAAGAATTCCTAAAAGGTTTATTGTTTATTTTTGTTACATTCATGTAGGTGGTTATTTTGGTAGTCAAAAAGGTCTTGATGCACAGCTGAGAATTTTTCCTATTTATTAAGAAACAACTTGTGGGTGGCCAACAAGAGTACTGAGCCTGTTCCTTAAACCAAAGCAGTCAGGGAATCTCAGACTTAAAAACACTTGCAAGTGCAAAAGTTTGGTGCTTTAGAGCAATGATTTCAGCATCTCTACTGCAGATACAGCCCTAAAGCTGTAGAGTCTCAAAGTGGCAGTGGCTGTGCACAGCAGTGACTGCTACAGAATGGCAGGAAGGGACTCAGCTTTCAAGTGTCCAAATTACCTGTGATGCCAAGATGTGGGGTGCTGGAGCTTTCTGATAACTTCTGATTAATACTGAAGCCCTGTTGAGGAGAGTTATGTGGTGCTTAGGGGTACACAGTGGGATAAAAAGCAAGTACCTGAATAAATATCATGAACGTGTGTCAGTTTATGTAAGGTACTTATAGTGAGCCATCTAATTGAAAACTAACCTTTCTGCCCACCTTCTTCCTCAAAGGGAGCAAGTCCTCAGAGACTTTTACAAAAAAAAGTTCTTTTTCCTTTTGCTGTCATCTTGGGAGGTTCTTTTCTAGAAAATGTCACATGCTCTGCATTTTGTTAAATATTGAATTTGATTTGTGAATTTTCCTAGTAGCTGAACTCTTCTATGTTAGAAATGTGGATGTATCTCTACAAATCATCTTTAACTAGTTTTACTTTGAAGCAGGATGTTTATATAGGCAAGCTATCACCTTATTTAATCTCAAAGAATGGCCACTACTGGTTGCAAGACTATTTAAAGCATAATAATCTATGTTACATCTATATATTTTACATCTATATACTGGTTATGTCTACATATAAAATACTTATACAGCAATATATTTTTAAATACTAGAAAGCATCAAAAGAAAATCCATGATGACTTCAGGAGCATTAACGATGCAACTTCAGAGCCTGTCTGGGACCACCTTTTCTAGTTAAACATTTAGTTTCTGGTTTTCAGCTTGTTTGCTTTTTCTCCCCTTCACTTTTTGCATGCAAAGAGAAATCAGTGGTAGAGGAATTTGCTCCCCCTTTCCAAATATTATTTGTTGGAACTTCAGTCTGTAATCAAAATCATCTTCTCAGGGGAAGAACAGTTAGATCTTTCTGTCCTGCTTAGTAGCTGGTTGATTTAACTGCTTTCTTCATTTGAGCTCAATAATACACATTACAGCAGTAACACAGCTATTGTATTTCCTCTGTTAGCATGAGAGGAATTGTTGGGTTTTTTTTAAAAAAGCTAAATATAATCAAGAGCCTCACCCAATTCCCAGGTATCATTCCTTCTGCTGCTCTGTGACCACAGAGGCAATGATCAGGCATCTTCCCGTGTAAAGATGTTACCACCTCGGGTGCTGGCAGCAGATGAAGGTTACCTGCATCTAACTGTAGAAATCACCAGTCCTAATGCAATAACACTCAGTCAGTTTCGTAAATATCTGAAGAAGGTGATTTGCCTAAGTTCATTAGTAAAAGCTTAATATAATCCCTTTTACCACAGAAATTATAACCTCCAAGAGAGGGGCAGCTGTTTACAAAGTGCCTATGTGTTCACAACCTATTTCTTCTCGTGATTTGCAAGTGAAATAGTGTAAATGGAATGTTTCAGGGCTTCAGTAATAGCTGGATCAGGTAAGAAATAAATTAGCATATGTATTGTGTTCTAATTTGGTCTTTACTTTGAAAAATGTGTATGTATTGTTCCACAGTTAATACTTCCTTAACCATAACATAGGAAAAGGAATTCTGGAATAAAGGTTTTTCACTTTTTCTTGTTTAAACCTGTTGTAGCTATTACACTATGTATTTTTATATGTGTGTGTGTGTGTGTTTGTATTTATGTTTAACGTCTGAAAGAAATCAATACATTCTTGCTTCTTCCAGTTGGTTAAATTATTCCATCCTGTGTATTTTCAGTTAAAAGCTGTGTAGCTTTCTTTGTTTAATAAGAACAGAAATTTTCAGGTGGGCTTTTTGAATCAGCAAATCCAAAACACCAGTTTATTCTGGTCTGTTCTTCCAGTAAAACAAGTAACAAACAAAGACATGCTTTTAGAATGGAAATACTTTCAGACTAGATGAATTCTGAAAGTGAACATTACTCATTTAAGTATATTTTGTTGACCTTAAAAGTTCTCTTCACTTATTCTCTAGCTATTGTCTTGTCACTTGAGTCTGGATTCAAGAAGACTAAAGAAATCTTTATAGAAATACAGGGGGATTTTGGCTTGGTTTTGGTAGGTGCTTTTACCCAAACAAATCAATTTAAAATGGAACCTGACAATTTATAGAAGGAATTGTATGTATTTGCCAACAGTAAAAGGATACTGGTATGAGTGATTAAAAAAAAAACAATGGAAGTTCCAGCAAATAAACAGCATCTAACAGTGTGTGACACTTCAGAACACGAGCTCTGTACTGAAATCTCGATCTTATTCGTGTGCTGAAATGTTTCTGTGGACAAAAGCAGCTCTTGGCATGTTATACTCTCCCTTTAGCAGCAAAACTGGCTTGGCCCAACTGTTGTGGCTGCAGTGGGCTCAGCTGCAGTGTGTGGAGAAGGCACTCTGGGATCAGACGGGTTCGTGGCTTTGTGGAGTCTCAGACAGCGCTTGGCTGTGTGGCCTCAGTGACAGGAAAAGCTGCTCAGCATGTATTTACTTGAAAATTTTAATGGAGGTTTAACATAAAGTAATGCTTCAATATGATTTTCTAAAATCATTCAAAGATAGAGGTTAATCTTTTACATAGTTCAATTACCTTGAGAGTTATTTTTAAAGATGTTTCTATGCTCAGTTTTAATAGCCTAGAAACACAGGTTTGTTTGCCCCTTGCAGGATATTGAAAAAAAATAAAAAACAAAAACTAGAATTAATTTTCTGGTCATTAACTAAACTGAATGATGTATGAACATCAGATTTTCATCAGACTTTTTTTTTTATCATTAATAATATGATGTAATCTCTGTAGTGAAATTGTAGCTAGACCTTGTTTTGTGGATTAAATGTGATACCCTGTAAACAGGAGTTCTCTGTATTATTTATGTGCTTTGATTTATTGATCTGGTTTTGGTTTTTTCTTTCTTTAGAAATGTCTACAAGTTCGCATTTATTTCTATGATAATCATAGAATTAAAACTGCCAATAATGAAAACCTTTTAGGGAGCTTGCAGTATAAATTGCTGAATGCTCATGGTTTATACAATGTGCTTTGGTAACTGGCAGACTTATTTACCACTGAAACTAAAACAGGGGTGGGAGGATGTTACTATTTCCAGCTTCCTAAAGAGTTGCGTGGTGCAATCATTCTGTACTTTGTGTCCTGGCAATTATTTCCTTTTAACAGCTTTGAGACCCATTAGATTTATTTAACTAGACAATTCAAGAACTTAACTGGGTAAATTAAACACAAAAGTAAGCTGCCTTTATTTTATTAATTAAAAAGTTTTGAAACTTGAAACTGTATCTTTCAGATTTTAAGAGTTGTGAAGTTAAGTCTTATAACCTGGTATATCTGTTCTGTTCACGTGTTGTTACCCCTTTGTTTTAAGCAGATGCAGAAAAGGATGCATCTTTCAGTAGAATATCAGGAGAACTTCTTTAATTTGCTTTTTCTTTATAAAAATTATGTCAGCAAGCTCTTTAATGAACTTGAAAAAAAATTTTTTTTTCAGCTTTCAGAGCACAGAGAGATTCGTAGCACGTATGGTCTGGATTCCCTTTGCCACTGCCCCCTGTATGAAGAAGCCATGCACTTAGCAGAAGAAGGCAAAATTTATTCACGGGTGTTAAGGTATTGATTTATGTCTGTTTAATTATGTCCAGGAAAAGCAAGAATTAAAGTTAAATATTCTATCTAGAAATCACTTTTTAGAAGTTACTTGTACTAGGTATTTTTTCTAGCAATTAGACTTAGATGGATATTCTTGTGCTTCTTTTTTTTAATGGTCTTTGAATCTTTTCTATTTTACAAAGGACTGAAATGTTTGAATGTCTAGGAGACAGCGACTTCCTTGCTAAGCTTCATTGTATTCGACAAGCTTTTCAGGTAAACAGTAAGGAGTGATTTGTCTGTCTTGCTAAGCCTAAACTAAAGTGCATGGCATTAAAACTGAATGTTACTCTTTGTGCAAGCATTTTTATAACGTAAACTGTATTTAAATATTTTCTTGTTGCTTTTACATTTTTATAATTCTAAAATGGGATGTATTTGCAGAGGAGCCCCCAATTTTATGATTAGCTTTGGAACCTTTGCACCCAAGGCTTATTAGGAACTTGCCAACTATACTAGAGGTGATAATGATATGAAATTTGATTGAAATGTTTAAGGTCACTTAGTATAACCTGTGAATGAACCTGTCTATATTTTCTGAACCCTTTTCTAGATAATTCTTTCAGAAACAGCAAACAGAATATTTCTTGCTGAAAGTGGAAGAAAAATTTTATCTGCTTTAATTGTGAAAGCACGAAAGGTAAAAGCCTTTTTTTACCAATGTTTTGTTGTTTATGTAACTTCTACCCAAATTCACTGTCCGGGGAAAATCAACCATATCTCTTTTTACATTTGCTTGATACTTACTGCTTTTACTTTACAGAATCCAAAGAAATTTGAAGATGTCTTTGATGAAATGATATATTTTTTGGAACAAACAGATCACTGGGATAATACTGAAATGGAACTTGCTGCTAGAGGAGTGAGTTGTGTTTCTGAAAAGTGCTTTTACCCTTACTAATGCCATAGGATCTAAAAATAAGTTTTTATAGTTCAGAATTGTGGGAAAGGCAACTCTTTATTGTTTATATTGCTGATTTAGAGAAATGGCATTTACCAGTTTAGTACCAGAAACCACACTTTTTTTTTTTAACTTCTCTTTTACTGACAAAGTATTTTTAATATTCATTAAAAACTATTACAAATCTGCGTGTTAATACAGAGTTAGAATATGGTGCATGCTGAATTCCACTGCTGAAAGAGAAACTCGGTTACTTAGATCATGTTTTCATTTAATACAGGTGAAAAATCTGAATTTTTATGATGTTGTTCTGGACTTCATATTAATGGATTCATTTGAAGATTTAGAAAATCCACCAATATCTATACAGAATGTAGTAAATAACCGTTGGTTAAATTCCTCTTTTAAAGAAACAGTAAGTATTCATGTGTAATTATCATACTAATTGATCTGTAGTGCATTGCAATGTACTGAGTATGTACCTGAGATCGTCCTCAAAAAAATTTAACAGATTGTATTATCAGGTTTTTCATAATAGCAATTTAAAAGTTACAAGTCTGGGCCCAAAACAGAGAATGATTGACTGTATTGGGGAAAATACTTTAACTTGTCCTTCCTTTCCCTGAGGAAGTAGAATTTTAGAAGGGAAGTTTCTGTTAGCCACATCTTAGACATCAGATCCAGGTTTTGGTTCATAGATCAGAGATTTAGCAATAAGGGACAAAGTTGCAAGGGAACAAAAGTAAATTAATACAATATAGGCATTCAGCTGGTGATTACAATTCATGATTTTTCATACATGCCTGTTTATTTGCCAAATAGACCTCATCCCTCTGTTAGAGACACAGGCTACTGCCATGGTCAGCTGGTACAGAAACTACTGTCATTTCATCCATTTTTATCTGTAAACTGCCAGTTCTCCTTTTATTTTTGTTTTTCAATTGAAATATTCCCTCTAGAGGAAAAAAAAAGGTAACATGCACATATTTTTGTAGTTATATGGTAATGTTGTGCTTTGTCTGTATGAAACTCTCTTTGCAGTACTGGGGGAGAGTCAGATGAGGATAGTTAGAGGCTAGGAGGGGAAAAAGCCCAGTACTGATACGGGTATATTGTATTTCACAGGTCCATATTTGGACAAAACTCCGTAGCTGAATCTGAAGCTATTGCAAGAATGTTTTTTTGCTGAAATGAAAAAGTACATTTCAATGTGTTCACATGCCACTTAATATCTAAAATAGTTACTTATGTCTGAGCACACGCTTTAGTATATGAGACTGGTCCTCACTTAAACCCAGTGAGTGTTGCTAACTGTGGTAGCTGTAAAGTCAGTCAAGGATGCCAAATTACATTTGAATTAAACTAACAAAAATGTTGCAAAGATGGATCTGAAATAGCAAGTATGAACTACATATAAATTTGGTTATTTATATCAGCTGCTGTTTTATACTTTTAAACTTTGTGTTATCACAAGATTGAAACCGAAGAAAATACATGTCCCCGAAATATCGAATATAGAAATACAGTATTCTGCAGATGAGTTCTTTTGAGATGGAAAATTATTTGGGGCTTGCTTTATTTTTTCTTTTTAAAATTAGGCTGTGGCTTCAAGCTGTTGGTCAGTACTGAAGCAAAAAAGACAGCAAATGAAGGTAAGTTACCCTTCAAATTATATGGAACAAAGGTATTGATCATCTCCTAAGAATTTTAAGTTCTTTTTGTAGCTTTGGCAAAATAAATGAGTGATCAACCCTTAGTCCTGTGGACTTGTTAATTTGGACAAGAGGTTTGCCAGTTGCAGAAGTTTAGCTCCTGGGGCCCTAATACCTGTTTTTTAGCGAAAAGCCTTAACTGAAAGATTTTCCTAAACCTAGTTTAGGTCCAGTCAGTGGTGGTGTCAGTCTCTTCTCTGACTTCCTGCCCCACACACAGATCTCAGACTTCCGCACACCGAGGTCGTGAGTCTTGTATCTCAGCTGCTTGTGCTGGGATTGTGAGCCCCATCTCCCTGCATGACCCCGCAGCCAAATCACATCCAGCCGTGCCCCGTAACCTGCCTGGAGCACCACGTTCCTCACCAGCAGCAGGAATTCTGCTGCAGCCTCCCCCCAGCCCTTTCTGCACCCTGACCTCTCTGGGAAGGGACTCTGTAGAACTCCTCTGTGCCAGCAGCCCCTTACTTCCACCTTTGGAGGATTTTGTTAGACCAGGGAGACAAGTGTTAGGCTTTTATGAAGACTTAATGCTAAATAGTAGAGCTTTATACTAAGTTTACTGTGTAACTTTTTTCTACAATTTTTACATCACTAGGTGCCTGATGGATTTTTTGCACATTTCTATGCTATATGTGAACATATCAGCCCTGTTTTGGCCTGGGGCTTTTTGGGCCCTAGAAATTCCCTGTATGACCTATGCTGCTTCTTCAAGGTTTGCAACTTATTTTTAATTACCACTTCTATACATTTAAAAAAAAAAAAATCTTTCTGAGTAAAATAAATTAAGACCTTATTTATTAGCATACATTTGCATTTTCCTAAGACTAAGGCTAACAGTAAGAAACCATGAGAAGTAAGTACTTTCATATAAATGTTTTAAGCCTGGAACTGTTTTGCAAAGGCTGTTTTAGCACACTTCTGTCTCAGCACCAAAATAATACATAATTGGATGCTTTTAGAGAACACATTAAAGAGCGAGCTGTTAGCACTGCATACTTTTTTTCCTTCTTGTAACTGAATACAAGTTTTTTTTCCTTTTGAATACAATACCGAATACAATTCCTTTTTTTTCCCCCACTAGGATCAAGTGCTTTTTTTCCTCAAAGACATTTTTGATTTTGAAAAGGTGAGGTACTCAACTATGGAGAGCCTGGCTGAAGACCTCACACAGCTGCTGATCCGCCACACGGAGCTGCTGCTGGCCTACCTCGGGGCAGACTCACTGAGACACGTCGGGGCTTGTGTGAGTGGCCACGGGCCTGTCATGACCAGTGGGCTCCTGGAGGCAAAAGTACAGTAAGCTTAAAATCCCTGACAGATGACAGGGAGTGCACACAGATGTGCTCTTTTCCACCCTTTTCTCTAGTGCTGAAGCTGCTGTGGCTGTGGCTGAGCAAGCATCTGGGTAGGCATCGTGTCGCTAAGTATGGAAAAGGACTCAGGGAGGTTAAATGTTCATCTGCAGGAAGAACTGGGGAGTGTATTATTGTATATACCTAAATTAATTTTGCAGCTCAGCTGTCGCTGTATTTATATTTCATGTATCCCAAAGCTTTTTTCTGTAATATTCGGGTAAAGTTTATTTATGAAATACTGTACTTTTGCACAAATAATTCGTAAGTGAAGCTGATGGAGTCGTTTCCTTTAAAAGCTTATAGTACAAAATGTTCATTGCAGAGTCTCCACATCATTAGGTGTCTAGATCTAGAAAGTGTTTTGCCTGGGGTATCTGCAGTCTCTGATTCATGTGACACGTGCAATAATGTAATCACACGCACAGAACTGAGCACGTTGCCCCTGCCCCAGAATTCCATTTGTGTGGGTGTAAGCAGCCATTTTGTACTACAGTGTAATGGGCAGTGCAGGAAATGCAAGCACCATTTGGGCAGGAATGACTGCCAGTATGCAATTTTTATTTTATTTTGGTTTAAAATATCTAAACATCACTAAGGTGTTTTAAAATACTTATTTTATATTTGAAAAGCTATGCTAGCTTCACCAATTAATTTAAAACTTCCTTGTTCTAAAACCATTACTACTCAATGTGGTGGTAAATGAACCAATATTATTCTCAGTTCATATGTAGCATTTCAAAATATATTTTTAAGTATGTATGATAAGATTTATTAATCATGAAACAGAATTGAAGACAGTGTTTTATAATTAAATAACTTGTGTCTTCCTCCCTTCCTTGTGGGAAGTCTGGTGTGTGTTTAAGAGGAGATTTAAGCAGTTGTGGCCATCTCTGTGCAGTGCGAAACTGTGGCTCAGGCCCTGGAACCCTGAACTTCAGATGGGAGCACAGCACCTTCAGAAGGCGTGAGGGACCTTGCAGTAATGGCTTTTCCTGTTGCAGAGGTAATAAATAATGATGAGCTGTAATCTTTGAATTTCTGTAAACTGAAGCAATGCTTCACAGTTATTTTAGGCTCTAAAACTGCGCTTACGTACGCTTCGCCACACAAAGCCAGCCCACAAGAATCTATCCCATGTCAAGAAACACAGAGTAATTACAGAGTAATTCCAAATATTCAGATACTTGAGAAGCATGTTGTTAAAATCTAGGCTATTAAAACAAACTTTGACTAAAAACATTTCAACTTTCATTGCAAACACAACCCAAAAGGATGCTATTCAAAATGAAAGCCTGTGTAATTCATAGATTTTACTGAAGCCAGCATTTTGCTCCTTTGTTGTACTCATTTGATAAATACAAAAATGATGAAAATGTGTCATATTACTTGTGTGAAATGCCAACTGATTAGAGTTTATTTAACAAAAAAGAGTATACTCTATATGTAATAAAACAGAAATTCCAAATGCTATTCTTGGCCTATTTCCACCATTTAACTTGCTGAGCTTGGCACCATCCTCCATGCCATATTTTTTTTTTTCTCTGCAATGTGTCTTCAATAGAGGCATGTGAAGTTTTTTTCACCCATCTCACTTAACTTTTGAGCAGATAAGTATGTTTAAGCTATCTGTATTTTGGCAGCTTTTTGCAAGTTATGAAAGAAATTATGTGGAACAATAAAGGTGTCTTGTTGGGTTCAGAATCGATAGGAGTAGCTGGAAATAGAAGGAGCAGAGAAGTGTTCTGCATATTCTACAACAAATGTATGACCTGTAGGTAACAGAGGAAAGTGTCTGCTGTGATTTGTCTGGTCTAATAAAATGGTATGAAGAAAATGATACCTTAACATACATCACAGAGAAACAGAAATGCACTTCTTCACAGAATTAAAGGTATATTGAGACTTTCATATTATTTATGAAAAGCTCTTGAAAAAACAGAGTTGCACATGAGATTATAAATGTTTCCAGACACTTGGAAAAAAGTAAAACCTAGAAACTTGGTCTTCTGTCAAAAATGAAAGGATTGTTTTAAACAGAAGAATAAGAAAGGTCCAATCAAACACCCAAATATTTAGAAAATGGGGAAGAACTTCGTAATATCTGACTTGAGCATGTGTGTCCCTTTGAAACAGGAGCACTTCTGTACACTCACAGAGCTCTCAAAAGTCCACAGAACTGGACTGGAAATTGAACCAGTGCATTTCCCATCCAAAATAAGAAATACAGGGTCTGGTTGTTATAAGATGCCACCAACAAACACTTGATTGAGAAACGGTAAAGAAGGGAAGGGAGAGACAGGGAACTGTGCAGTTACAGGTGGGTAGGCTTTTGATCTCCTCTGGGTCTTTTTCCATCTTTTTCTAAAAAGCATTCATCTGTTCTGAGTATGTAACTAACTCCAGAGACAGAGATGCAAGTTTCAATGGGAGATGGCTCTCTCCTTGCAGCACAGAACTGGAATCAGTTCTCTTACAACCTGCACCTTTAGCTGGACAGAATATCTGCACCTTTAGCTGGACAGAATATCTGTTGGTAACCGGCCGTGCAGCTTCAGAATTTCAGAAGTGCACCATCTCTGCAAACACAAGTGCCAGAGCTGCACCAGAGCAGTGATAGTATGGTGCAGTTCTACTCTAGTTAATTCATAATCAGACTCACAATTTAGTTTATAATCGCTAGATTTCCCTAAATAATTTTGAATGATACTTTCCATGCTAATAAGAACAAACTAAATTTAAAAGCCATCCTCTTCTGCCATAACAGTACTCCTAAGATTAGAAATGTTGACTGCATAGGGATTATACAAGAATCAAATATTTATATCATTTGTAATTTAGTTGTAATAATAATCTTACTTTAAATGTGTTCTTAATGATTATTATTCTTCCTTCTTGTAGTGTTTGGTTTCTGTCAAAGTAAATGTGTCAAATCAAGTGTCAGTAAGAGTATTTGTGACCTTTCTATTGCCTAAATGAACTGCAGCTGTGTATATAAAATAAAATATTTCAGTGAAACAACTGTTGCTCATATAACTGTATGTGAAACTTGAATTTGCACAGCTCTTGAAATCTAATGCAAAACTATTTAATATGGCAGGAATTTTGATACCAGTCATCCTGAAATTGTAATTTTCTCCCTGAAATCAACAAAGAACAATTATTACAAAATTTACTATATAAATGAAAAGATATTGAATGGGAACAGCTTTTGTGCTGTCCAGTTTCATTGCATACAGCTCTGTGCCAAGCTGTTGTCTCTCTATTTGGTTTTAGGAGACGAGTTTTTTCAGGCTGATTTCCAAGCCAAGCTGCTGTACTGAGCTCCAGTTGTGGATTAAGACCTCCTTTATGGAGTAGTACAAATAATGAAATAGAGGACATAAAGAGTCTAACCCGTACTGCTGTAGGACGGCAGTGTATCTGTGCTTTGATCTGCCCGGATTTGTTTTATGTGTTGCACGTGTTCATCTGCTGAAAGCGGGTGGGTCCCTGGCAGTCGGAAGCCCCGACGCCACTCCTGTCCTTCAGTACGGCTGCCCCGAGGGTGGCACTGGGGGAAAGTGCTCTGTCCTTCAAAAGGCAAACACGTTTTGTCTTTTAGCTTCGATGGCCGTTGTTCAGATCTGCACAGCCTAAGGTCATGTGGTTACTGTCCTAATGGTGATAACCCAGCTGAAAGTTAGGCTCCAGTCTGGCAGACGCAATACAAGAGAGATAGGAAGAAGAAAGTTCTGCACTGAAAACCTTGCAACTGAACATGTAGGAAAAAAGTCATATTTAAGCAGGAAAAGGAATGTATTCAGATGTAATAAAATCACGTTTCTGCCTCTGCTTTGTAAAGTTCCCAGCGACAGGCGCTGCTGTGAGCCACCGCGCTCTGCCTCTCACAGTCTGGCACTAGGGAGATTCCTCCCCGCTCCATCAGCGGACTGTCACATTACTATTATTAGTTGATCGCTCTCCATGTGCCATTAACCGACCCGGGACCGGACCGCCGTAGGTATAAAACCCCCGCGGGCCGGCAGAGCCAGCGCAGCGGAGCGCTCCCTACGTGCGGGGCCGGGGGCGAGCGGCGCGCCGGGGCTGCGGCGGCGGTGAGTGGGGCTGACCCGCGGCTGCTGCGCCGGTACCGGGCCGGGGAGCTCCGGGTCGGGGAGCTCCGGGCCGGGGCCGGGAAAAGCCGC
>VZTF01009805.1:221-47027 GCA_013397755.1 Cnemophilus loriae | reverse complement strand
CGCCGAGCGGGGCCCCTCAGGGCGCGGGGCCGGGGCCGGGGCCGGGCGCGGCGGTTTAACAGAAGTCGCTGCCGAGCGCGGGGCTCTGCCCGCCCGGCCCCGCGGAGGCGGCCCGGGGGACACCGAGCCCGGGAGGGCCGTCCCGCCCTGCCGTGAGGGACCCGCGGTGGGTGATGTGCGGTTCATAAAAGTTAGTTTAGAATCCCGTAAATCCCTGATTTTCATAAGCCGTGTGTATACATGCGGAGGAGTTCAGTTTTAGTGGTGTGGTCTTCAGCAGCGAGGGCACACTGAATGCGTCCGTTGGTTCTGCTGCACCCTGGAGTGATGGCTGTAAAACAGAGTGGGTTGGAAGAAAATATTTGGCTTCTGTGACAGCTTGCAAAGTGGTTATTATCACATTTGTTTTAGGTAAATAAGGGCTTCTTTGAAGCCAACAAATATCGAAAGAAGCATGTTTAACGAAGCATGTTAGAATTACAAAAATTAATCAGCAAATAGCTGTATGGTAGAAAACATTGTACTCTTAACCTTAGATCTCAGGTCTTAAGAGACATTAGATCTCCTAGAAAATTGTCCAGTGAAATGATGAATTATAATTAGTCTTATAGGAGGGCCAAGTGTATCAATTAAGGAGCATGCAGAAGTATGAGAGAGAGAATATGACTGGTATATGTAGAAAGCACAGTGGTGAAATACAAGAGCTGGGTAGGTGGTTTAAGATATTAGTAAGGAATACTTTCTCTAACTGCATTTGGAATATATTACATGAGTAGTTTTCTCAGTGAAAGAAGTCAGGCAAGCATTTATGTGGTTATCCAGCTTTGAAACCACTATAAGGAGGACCAGCACCGTGGTCAAGCTGGCTGCGGGGAGGCGACAGGGAAAGCTCATGGCATTGGGAGAGCAGTGCAGGAGGCAATGGAAGTGACCCTTCCTGTGCACCAAAGGCAGCTGTACCTGCTCAGGTGAAGCTGGTACCCATGATCCAGCTTTTACAGGCATCAGCACCGCCAGCAGGGTACTCTAGGAAGCCCTGGAGACCTCTGCTTTGTGGCAGAGGCAGAGCTCAGGCCATGACCACTGTGAGTGACCACCCCTGCTTCAGTCCGAGCTGGCCAAGAGCATTTCTGAGAAGAGGCAGAAAGGCTGTGTCCCGTCAGCGGGGAAGATACAAATTGCAGTAGCGCCTCAGGTCCAGTATTTGGATTACCTTGATCTCTGAAGTCCTGCCAGTGAAGACAACAAAGTATATGGTTCATCTTCAGCTGCTGTGACACAGCACGGAATGGAGGAACTGTGGCACGGGGCAAAATATCCTGGTTTTTCTCTTGGGGACCTCAGGTCACAATTTACTGCCACCATGATTAGGATCAACAGATACCACGGAACATCAAATCATGGGCCAGAAGATCCCAGCAGGACTTCCCCATTACCAGAGCAGTCTCTGAACCCCCACCACGTTTGCTCTGGAGCCCTCTGGTCCCCTATAATAGTATGTGAAGAGAGTAAGGAATCAAGAGACCTTTTGTACAGGGTGATTACATTTTTTTAACAGCTGGGCTGAATGGCACTGTTGCATTAGGAGTGTTTATAGCTATATAATACATAGGCATTCTTTGTAATATATATGTTTTTGTAAATAACATCCTATCTGCAAGGAGTATTCTACAATGAAATAAGACTCTCAATAAATGTTGAAGTGTGATAAATTCAAAGATTGAGGAAAAAGTTGTGTATGGAAAATTATCTGGGTCACTTGTTGGTAAGCATTCTGGTCTTTAATTATAAAGACATCATGAAGGAAATACAAGGAGTGGAAGTAGTTTTGCATCTTGTATTTATACAAAATGTGAAGTTTAGACAGCTGGTATTAATTGCCATAACTCACTGGCTTGAGTGGAGCTGGTGGGTGATGCCAGCTCAGGATCGTCTCCTATGCACGATAATTTTAGTACCTCCTTCAGTATCTGTAATTTGGTACAACAACTGGTAGTGTCATTCCAGACCTGTTACGGGGAGGACATAAACGATGACCATTTCCCCTCCTCCTTCCAGTTCTGTTTAATATTTCATTAAATATTTCAACGCTGTGGACTGTGTTTGCCTCTGCTTGGTGCTCTGGCTGCAAGCAGTGAGTTTCCAACTCTCACAGTTTGGTTTTCTTATATAATGGAGTCTTCCCTGCAAGTAGATCACAAAGAGGAGACAGATGGTAAACGTAACTTAGACCGTGCCATGAAGGGCTTATTTATAACTCACAGTACCCAGTAGGAGAGCAGGGGGCCTCCCGAAAGGAGGAATCACAGAGGAACTGGACCTTTTTTTAAAGTCCTGACTTCATACTCCTATTGTAAAGAGTGGTGTTCAGTTCAGAGAAATGCTGGTATTTTTTGTGTCTCATGTGAGGACGTTTATCATGCCCCTGAAAACCAAGATTTTTTTTCAAAGAAAGGGAATTTTATTTTTTATGGGAAGGTTTTGTATTTTTTAACCTGGTTAAAGCTGCACAACTTTTTTTGATCAATTGAGGACTCTGACCTGCTTTTAGAAATGGAAATTAATTAAATTTTAAGGAGATGGATTTTGGGACTTGTGAGCCATCAAACTTTCTGTGTCCCCTTAATGGTTTTCTTTCTTGACTTTTTTTTGCCTAAAGTAATATTTTAGGGAGGCTGCATGAAAAGCTGAAAAACTGCTATGATCACAACAGATCAAGGCATATCTGAGGTGATCGCTTGTCCATTTACAGTAAATGAGTAAGATGTTTGAAAACAGTAATTTTTTTTTTTACAGAAAATTTCTAATCTGTTGCCTGGTTTCCTATGCATTACTGGTTTTGTATTAAATTTTCACTTGAACTTAGAGATCCCTCTTTGCATTACAGCCAGTCAAGTTAAATGGCATTTTCTCTTTCTTCCAATTCCAGAGGTAGGACCATCGATCACTGGATGCAGGTTAAATTTTTCTTTAGGGAGTGGACCTTTCAAAGGGGCCTTGCAGTCTGGTACTTTCAGTATAAACACTATAACACCAGACTAACATCATCAAAGATACGTCATTTAATTGTAGGAAAGGTAAAATGTGGAGAGAAAAAAAAATTACACTATTGTCAGGTGATTGCTGGAATGATGAGACTGGGTCAGCAAAGGATAACAAGCTGAACTCATTTTTTGGTCATGGTTATATTCAAAATTATCATCTGGGATTTTTTTTGAGTGGGAAGCTTCAATGAGCTCTTACAGCTTCTGATGAGGTATGTTGATCTTGGGAAATAAAAGATCAGACTGAATATTAAGATTGGACAGCTTTGTAATAGGAGAAATAGTTTCTGAAGTAAGCAACTAAACAGGCAGACTTGTGTTGCCTCCAAAAATAAGAATTGTTTTTATTAGATGAACTCTGGGAAAACATACAAAAGAAGAATACATACATATAAATGCACAACTTAATGTAACTAGTTCATCTCAAAAGGGAATTAGTAGGTCAAGGTTTCTTGGGTTGGAAAATCTATTACTGTATACTTCTGCAAAGCTATTGGCAGATGAGGAAGGCACTGTTCCTCCACGATTTGTAGGTGTCAGGACTTCCTGATGGAGCCACCTGGGTTTTCTCAGCACCAATTCATTGACTGTGATCCTCTCCTGACGGTGAGGCAGACACAAAGGAGCTTCAGCCCGCAGTGGTTGCTCCTGAAGCCACGGTCGCTGCCTCACAGACCCAACCCAAAACTCAAGGAGTGCTTCTTTTTTCTTAAAGATTTTGTATTGTCTTTATTGGGAATTACTCATCTGCCCTAACGGGTGCCCGAGGCAGGGTCCAGCTGCTGGTCCTGCTCAAGGTTTCATGGCTATGGAGAGGGATGAAAGTGCAAACATGGGTGCTATCATGTTTAGCAATGCGCTGGTGCTTTATGTCAATATCTTTTAGCATCAGAGGTGGAGGTAGGATGACTTGCAGAGGCAAAATGCCTCAGAGCCAGCTGGCTAACCTTCAAACATATTAAGAGTTAGTGATGCCAATGAACTGGAAAGTAGCCTAAAGTAATAGCAGATATGGCAGTGTTCCAAATGGCAGAAACATACCTGCCATCTTGAAGGCCCACAACCTGTTGGACTGGCACTATTTTGGAAGTTCTGACAGCAGGAATTTGCAAAGAGAATTTCTACCAACATTCGCACTTATAAGGAAAATTTCAGACTTGTTATCCCACTGTCAAGAGGTTCAGATAACTGGAGCTATCAGGAAGGTTCAAGATAAATCTTGACTCATGAACATCACCTTCTTCTTACAATTAATTGCACATAATAAACCAGACTTTGGAATAGTCAGTTTTCAAATGACTTTACGATGAAGCCCTATCCATGGGGTACATTACTGTGGTCAAGATTAGTGGTAACCTCACCTTGAGGTGTTGAAGTGAAATGGAATTTCTTGTGACAGATTATCTTCGAGTCTTCCTTCTCTGCTCCAGCCCCGTGTCAAGGGTAAAAGGTGTCTATGTCCCAGGTTACTTCAGTGCAAGGACTGCACCAATTCATGGCATTCCTTTGTTTTCTGATGGGTTCCTGCAGTAAACCTTTGAGTCAGCTGCTGTGGGATAAGTATCAGGCTAAAGGTTGCCAGCCCCAAGTGGGGAAGGAGCCATTAAAAGAGCAGAGCAGCGAAAGAAGAGAACAGAGAATTTTCTCTAAGACCTGCTTATAAAAATAAGGAAGTCAAAAGATTTTAAGTAGTTTTAAGGTTATACTGATCACAGTGGGGATTTTACTTACATGCACAGAAGTCAGCTAAAGCTTACAGAGGTGTGCAAATCCTGCACAGTGTACACGTGGATGGTAAGCCCTGAGGCTACAGAATGCTGATGCAATTACCTGCCTTTCTAGACTCCACACAATTCTAACATGCTACTGCTGACCTGAAACAATCTCAGTAGGAACTGCCAAGTGATTATATGTTCATGAGTTCACAAATAAGAAACTGAAATGCCTTGGATTCCTATCAGTCTGCAAATGAGGGAGTGGGGTGGGGGTGGTGCGACTTTCCACACTAATTTGTTGAAAGGGAACACCAAAGTGCTCTCCAGAACATCTCTGTTGAAGCCAAATTTGAAGAGTTTAGAATTTGTAAATCGGGGCAAGTGTTGGCAGCTAAATGCTCTTGTTTCATATGTTGTGACTGCTTTCACTGGGAAAAACATCCCAAGATCTCTAAGAATCCCATTCCATCTGTGTAGCTACAGCAGTGCTGGTGAGCATTGGTGATGTTGGTGTATTTTTGAAGAATTTACATGAAAACAACTCTTAATATTAATTATTTTTAAAACTACATAAATATTTCTGTGTTTATAATCTGTTTGCAATTAACAATTAGGGAATTTGAAAAATAAGAGCTTAACTTTCCATATAATGAAAATCCCTGACTTTGGTTCCTCTAAATCACAAGTGAGAAGTCCCTACCAGCGGTAAGCTACTTTCCCAGCATTTTTACTCCAAATCTTTGAGCCCCTTATTTGCACCATGTTTGGAACACTGAGTTTTTAGGCTTTCCTGGGACTCAGAAGATCAATACAATACAGACAGCAGTAGCACTGGAGTCATGTCACGATTTCCTTCCTCCCACAAGCCCTGACAGACCTGAAGCTTAAAAGAAAAAAGAAGAAAAAGTGCCTTTCTGTTAGTCTCCTAGTAAATACAGTGTACTTGAAAATTTCTAACAATTTTCTTCTAAAAAATGCTGTGCAATTTCCAGAACACAATTAAATTCTATAAACGCTTTATCTGCATGTGGCTTACCGATCCCATTTCATAGTTTTTAGCACTACGTTTCCCTGGAGAACAGCCCCAGGAGAAGGGGCAGCATTACTTTGTACTCGTGCGCCGGGTGAAGGGCAGAGCCTTCCCGCGGGCCGCAGATGCAGCCGCACCTGTGACACGCAGGCGGCTCCCCCAGCGCATCTCTCCTCCCGCGGCCGCACGAAGGCAAAGCCGCAGCCCGGGCAGCCGGGGGCTCCTGGCCTGAGCTCCGGCAGAGCTCCCGCAGCCGCAGCCGCGCTCACAGCTCGGCCCGAGCGGGGCCCGGAGCTGCCGGGACGTTCCTTGTGCTGCCGAGAGCACCGGGAACGGCAGCTTGGCAACAGCCAGCCAGGGCAGCCAGAGTTTGGCTCCAAGTTGTTTGTTTCTTTTAATGGAAATTAGAACCCAATACCTAGGACTATATAGAGGAGTTATGAGCATGAATAGTGAATCATAAGCTTGTTCTTTTAATTACTGTGGCATACTTAGAACCTATTCATGTCTTCAAAAGCCTCAGAGGACCAAGTGAAATTGTGATACACCAATTTCAGCCTATGCAAACTTATTTACAGGAAGATGGTTAAAGCATCATTTAAAAGGAAAAGAAAGGAATATAACTACAACTGTTTCTTTCAGGTAGAAACTGAAAGCCATCTTAAGCATACCAGGTGCAGAGCACAATACAGTAACCATGAATGACATTGCACAGAAAACCGAGGTATGTACCAATTTTAAAGTAATCAAGGCAATGTAGTAATTTACAACGGATGCTTGCAAAAATAATAATTAATTGTAAAAGACAATAATACTGGAAGTCTGCTGGTATTGCCATTATTTTTAGACAATGAAAGGGGACTTGTAAGTAGCTTAAGATCTGATAGAATCTGTGAATTATGTTCTTATTAGAAAAACATGAAGGAGGAGGGCAAAATAAAGGCAATGAAATATAAAGAAGCTGTAAATGTTGGTGGAGAAATTCGGGGCAACATTTACATCTGATTCTAAAATGTAAATATACTAGGCTACTTCAAATATTTCTTCTTCTACATAGACTTACTGAATAGCAGAAACAAAAACTTCTGGTGTAGGTGGAAAAATATGAAACATGGAATGTTTTTAGCCAGTTTCCTCAGTATTACTTTACTGAGAACATTCCCGTTGTCATCACTGTAAAAAGAGAAAACTTCACAGTAGTTCTGAAAGTGGGAACCTTTGGTGTTCGGACACCCATGGAGTAATCACTGGCAAAGAAGTGTCCATTTGCTGTATCAGCATCAGAGCCCTGATAGTCCAGCGATCCTCGCGCTTCATAAAATCACTGCGCTCCTGGCTTTCTCTAAATATTAAAAAAGTAAGCATATAATGTATTGGAAGTTTTAAGTAAGAAATACTACTGTTTATTTAAAAACCATAGATGGCTATTAAAGTGTTGCAGAAAAACTCCCAGATATATTGTATTACACATCTATGTCTTTATATCTCTTTTAAATGTTAGGGGCAGAGAGTCTCTTCAGTGACTGTTTATGATTGAAAGCAACAATATAAATCTGTATTTAATTTAATTGTTTAATATAATGCTGAATGTTGTTTTGGATTTCTTAGTATTTATGACTATCTATGAACAAATACAATGAACTTAACTGATGATGGCTCGTGGCACAGAGTTCATAATATCAATTGCACTTCTGTTTTATGTTCTTACATTCTTTCTAATCCAACCTATCAGAATATCTGTCCATCTGTTTCAACTTTCTTTTTCTTATCTTCATTTCTCCTATATCTTCACCAAGATTCTGCTTTCTTCATCTAAACCCGTCCAAAAGTCCTATGTGCCCAAGCTTCACAAGGGTGATGTAAAGGATAAATTTGAAGCTATGCAGAAAGCAAGGGAAGAAAGAAATCAAAGGAGATCTAGAGATGAAAAGCAAAGAAGAAAAGAACAATATGTTAGAGAGAGAGAATGGAACAGGAGAAAGCAGGAGGTTATTTTCTTTGCTAATATTTTGTGTTATTTTAATATTTAATATATCTGAAAATCTATTCACATTATTTTAAGACAATAATATCGGGATTTCCATTGAAGTTATAAAGACGGTTTACTTTCTGTGTTTCATCAACTAGATGAAAGAACTGCTTGGATCTGATGAAGACGATGACACCAAACTATCTAAAATAGAAAAGGGTTATGTTCCAAAGCTAATAGGTAAGAGAGGCCCGACTTTCAAAGCCACAGAATTCACTGGGTAAGTATTAGATGGAACTGCTGAGCTGTGCATTTCATGTCCACAGGAACTGTTAAAGGCAAGTTTGCAGAAATGGAGAAGCAGAGGCAAGAAGAAGAAAGAAAAAGAATGGAAGAAGAAAGAAAGCGCAGAATTGAACAAGATATGATTGAGAAAAGAAAAATTCAAAGAGAATTAGCAAAAAAGGCACAAGAGGTACGTTCATCTGATCACAACAGTCAGGATGTAATTGTAAAGAAGAAACACAAAAAACGTTTTGTATTGATCAGAAAGATTTGATCTTAAGACTTCTGATAGTAGAGATTTACATGGGAGATGCTCAGTGGGGTGGAAGTGAGATATAATGTTCAGAGTCTTCATTTCTTTGTAGTAACAATTTTCTTTTAAGCTCTAAAACTGAGTTGCAGATGAAACTGGGCAGGCATAAACGTGGCAGGAACCGGGCACAAATTTTGGTGTCATGTGCATATGAGTTTACTAAACTAATATGAAAATCTTTCTTGTATTTTAACAACTCTTACTTTAGACAACCATTGCTTATAACTTAGTGAATAGAGTTCAGTGATCCATGAACTAAGGCAAGCAAGAAGTAGAAAGAAAACACCACTGGCAGGCAAAAATGAGAAGACACTAATGCAGTAAAATTAATAAATCATGAAGATCCAGGTCACGTTTTATTCCTTTGCCATCTTGTGAATCATCATGGCATATATATACATATATATAATTAACAGACTCCAACTTCTGTTGATGCCAATAAAGCAAATTCTGTCTTTTGTAGAATTTTGTGAAGGGATATCCAACTTAACTTCTTTTGCAAGTTTTCTTCAGCGCTGCAAATACTGCAGTGAGAGTAAACATTTAAATGATCGACTAAAAACATAGGCAAATTTCTATTTAACCAAATGACAGTAGTACTTAATTTAGGTTTGAATTTGTTGTAAGAAATGAAAAGCAGTACTATAGGAGAAGTCAGTTTTTGAATAATCTTTTCTACTAGAACTTCTAACATTGTTAAAACTGTACTTTTAATTGGCATTGTACCTGGCATATTTGCCCTGCAAGGCAGAAGTACATACATGTAGAATTTTAAAGTATGTTTATTTTAGACCATAACATAGCACACCATAGGAAGCTAGCACAGCATCAGGCTTTTTTCAGGAGTTGAGGGGAAGACAATGTCACTTGAATCAGAAATAATCAATGACTTTGCTTTAGATTTTTAAAAATTTTTTGTTTTTATACAATTCTGGAATGTTTAAATGAAGAACGGACATCTCAAGTACTGTTCTTGGTTCAGCACGGTGTTGAGAACGCTTTAGCAGACTTTGTGTGGGATGTTTTATGTCTTGTTGCCTCTTCCTCAACAAGCTGACCTATCTGAAGTATTCCAACAGAGCTTCAGCCATAAACATCTCAGTGAATTTACGTGCTACATACATATCACTGATACAAAAAGAATTTCAGTTCTATGTTTGCAACTCTAAGGCAAAGAGCCCAATTAATGTAATCATATGAAATTCTCATTTAATAGATTGATGACTTTAACAATACGGGAACTGAATCAGCAGCTGAGGTAATCAGATTTTTTTAAAGAAATGTTCACCTACATTTTTATTCACTTTGTTTTATTATTGTAATTTGGGTTGGGAAAACTTAGAAAACAGCACACAAATACCTAATTAAAGTTCAACCAAGGAGCTAACAAATTTTTAATGTATATGGAACTGTATCTGTACTTGAAATCAATATACTGAAGTCTGAAACAGAGCCTGGACTATGAATACTTTGTGGTTAGTTAAAAACATCTAAAATGTAAATATTCAAAGCCACCAGACTTATTCGATATATATTGCTAATGATACTTTCAAGTCCTCTGGCTTTGCAAAGAATTATCTTAAAAGCTCTTTGCCTTAAACTTGAAATTAAAGGGGGATTCTGACAATATACAGATGTTTGAACACCTCACTCGGTTAACTTTTTAATTTTTTTTTATTAATTTACCATATGGGTTTTGATTTTAAGTCTTGCAAATAAATGTTTAATTTCAAAAAGCTGGGTCCAAAGGTCCTATTGTCTTTCACTAACACAAAAAAATCACACTCCTACTACAGTTTTGGAAAGAAAAACCTAAACCCCCAAATTCATCAGTTTTAACTTATTCAACAGTGTGAAAAAATACGGGCAAAATATATTTTGGCAAATAAGTTGTAAAAATAGATTTGAAGCAGCAATAGCCTTCAAAAAAATTACTGTACCTGACAAATTACATATTAGAAGTTACAAATTACATATTTCTCTATTGAGCTGATGGCCTATTCCAGCCGCAGTTTATTATCATTTACATAATAAATGTAAAGACTGGAAGTAGAGTGTGGTTACAACTGCTGTGTATTCAAAATTACACCTGTTCTTTCCCAAACCTTGAGTTTTTATAGCTAACAGTTAATGAAAATCTATAAAGAAATCAAGGAGTTTCCCAGAAGTTATGTTTAAAATATAATTCAGTCTTGATACTCCTCAGATAGTAGAAGAAAGCTAGTGACTGCCACAGGCAGGTGGATTTATTCTTGTGGTTAATATTCAATACAAGTAAAACTTTTGGAAGCTTTGGTGCACACAGGTTAAAACAGCAGTTTCATTACGAAATGAGTCTATCCACAAGTCAAGTGTCATGAAAATATAATAAACATCTTTTTGGACAGGAAGGGGATGATTCACTGCTAGTTACAGTAGTGCCTGTAAAAAGCACCAGGACACCTGGGAAGATGAAAATAAACTCAGAGAACACAGGAAAGGAGAGAGCAGAACAAAGAAAGACACAGGATGAAGAAATGAAGCTAAAATATGAGGAGCAAAACCAATTCCTTAAGGAACCCAAGTGCCTTTCATTTGTCAAGGTAAACCAGCCATCCAAAAATACCTATATAATAGATATTTACTGGCTTAAGATACAACTGTTTCATTTTTCTTACACAGGGGGAAAATGAAAACAGTGAAACCCAAGAGCCTCTGTCTCCTGGTAAGCTGAAAGTCACATTTGAAGAACTGGAAAGACAAAGACAGGAGAATCAAAGGCGGCAAGCAGAGGAAGAAGCAAGGCAGCGTTTGGAGGAGGAAAAGCGCGCCTTTGAAGAAGCCAGGCAGCGAATGGTAAGCACACGTTTTGTTCATGTTAGTACAGAATTTGCACATAGGATATGCTTCCACATTCTTTCCTGTATGTGATTCTTCTTTTTTCTTATTCCTTAACTTTATTTCAAGCTGTTAAGAGTATGAAAATGAATTTTTGAAACATTTTTGACCTTTGCTCTAACTCAGTAACCACACTGGCATAATGCTTTAGACATTCTTTTAGCAAACCCAAGAAACACAGGTGTTTTGATTTTGCCAGCAACTCAGTAGGTTTTCTATTTGCACTTTGTAGTATCTTAAGCTGTAAGCCTTCAAGAAGATGAGTGGCTGTCTATTTCGTTCTGAGGTAGTGCTGCAGATGGTTCAGAAACCAGTTTTTGATGCAAACATTCCGTAGTAACAGAATGCTATTTCTTATGCCCATATTTATTTGTAAATGTGATAGAAATATACATCAATTACAACTCTCCTCTTATGAAGAAAGGCAAAAAAAAAAAAAGACAGATCAGCTCTCGTGTATGTACTGACATCAACAACAACATACTATAAATTACTGGATGAAGTCCCACAAATTGTCAGAAATGAGCTCATGGATCCTGTTTGACATTACTTGGAAAACTGCCTCCATATGTGTTCTTTATCGTAAGTCAGAGTTACATTAGATCAGCTAGAAACAGACCTCACTACAGTTTGTTCTTTGATCATACTGAAGGAATCAAACACTTAGTATTAACCTAAGCTAACCAGATAGTTTAGTTCTGTATTTCCTCACTATACCATACTCCATTTCCAACAGCATTTTTAAAGTTCTGTATTTGAATACTTTTCCCCTGTACAGTCATGATCACTATGACTCTGTTAATTAACATACAAAATTCACATACAAACAAGATTAACAAGAAATGAGATTTTAATCTTCCATAAAAACTTGGAAAATGTTATTTATAGGAATTTGCTAGCTTTAACAGAGTATAATTATGCATGAACAGTCTTGGAAAAACAGCTCTAGATCACTACTTTGATTATATTTCAAAAACATTCAAGACATTTATATTCTACAGAAACAAACTTAAACAAAACCAGTAACACAGAACTTCTAGAAAGCTGAAACAAACAAATCCCCAACTGGTCCACAGTGAGAGAGTTCTAGGTTTAGGCAGATACCCAAATTATAGTTTATTTCTTCATCTCCACCTCCAATAAATCACTGCTGTTTCACACCAATAACCTTGCTGTTATGTCAATAATGAACTTTTTTCTTTTTTGTTTGGGATTGGGCAAGGGATTCTAGTGAAGGAGAAGAAGGAAGAAACTGAAGGAGAGTGAACTTCATGAAGTCCCTTAGGTGTTCTAGCTGTAGATTAGTTCACATCTCTCCTCCTTATATTTATGCATTTATTTATCAAGTAATATGAAATAATCTACAGATTCTCCACATCAAAAGGAATTTTCTAACATGCAGCTGTACCTGCTGACCAGTGGTTGTCAAAATTTGAAGTAAACATTTTTCTTAAGAATTCAGCTGTTAATTTCCCTCAATTCTTTAATTTTTTTCCCTTATGAACTTGAAATAAAAGATTTCTCTAATTCCCTTAATGGGCTACCCCACATACCAGTCCCAGGGCTGCTCACAGTATAGAGATCTGGATTATCAGTACTCTGACAGTTCCCAGTCCACTTCCTCCATTAACAGATAAAGTACTCTGGGATGTGCTCTGAAAGGGGCTCTTGATTGCAGTTGGCAAACCACAGGCTTCTCTTAGCAGGTAAGTGTTCACTGGAGAGAAGCTATAGTGAAGAGATCAGAGTATCTCAGTTCTTTCTCTTCAGTGATGATTAAATGTCTAAAAAGAAAAGAAACAAAAATCTCAGTCTGGAATAATAGCAAAATGCTAATTGATTCAGTTTTGCTATAAGACACTACAGCGTTTCTTTAACTGGTGCACTGATGAAAACAATTTCTATGCAAACAAAAAGACTTGATGGTATAAACGCCTATGAAAGTGATGTAAATAAAGTGAATAGTGATTTACAGTAAATGATCCAACAATGACACCATGAAGTACGTACGTAACTGTTCAGCCTCTCCCTGATAACACATTGTTCTTTGAATTACACACTCAACAGATTTTTAAAAATTATGAAAGCTACATGTAGGGTACTGAAAATTTCTTTTCTCACTCCCCTGGCTAAAACAAAGATTAAAATGTTTCTCATAGGAACCTAAGCCTAGATACACTTTTCTCCCCCAAGGAGAAAACACTATTTATAAAAGATCAGAAAGGAATGGTGCATTTATTTACTATAAAGAATATTTTTTTGTTTGAGTAACTGCTTTCTGAGTTTTCCTCTCCCTATTCTCTTAAGATAAATGAAGGTGGCGATGAAGAATCTGAAAATGCTGCTAAAGAATTCCGCCCTGGTAAACTCAGACTCAGTTTTGAGGAGATAGAAAGACAGAGGAGAGAAGAGGAAAAGAGGAAAGCAGAAGAGGATGCACGACGACGCATAGAAGAGGAAAAAAGAGCATTTGCTGAAGCAAGGAAGAACATGGTATGGTATTTTGGTTTAGCATAGAATTTAATTTTACCTATAATCTCAAACTGGAAAGAAACTTTGGGAAAAAGCTTTATTTAAATTTAGGAACACATGCTTCAACTCCTTCATTAATTAGCTCACCTTACTATTTATTAGAAGGTAATGGGGTAAACTAGTCAAGTTCATTTACCAAAAATCATCAGAGAACAATCCCTTCTCACAGCCAACCTAGAGAGGATTTCAGATAATTTAGTCAAAATCAGGTATTATATCCAGTGGTAATTATTACACTAGATGTAACATACTTGGGAAGCAAAATGTTTTCACAAGAAGGGTTCGTTGTTTGGGTTTTTTTGGGAAGAGCAATTTCTTTTACAACTCCAAGTTTATTCCCCTACCTTTACAGGGTGTCCACTAACCATCTCTTACTACTGAAGCACAATTAACGGCATAGTAGAAAAATGCTCACTGCAAGTACAAATCTTCCAGTCATCTGTGGCTCTTTAGGGAGGAAAAATTTAGAAGGTTGAACCCAGCTACCTGATATTTTTAAAGCTTGTTCAGAGAAAAACAAAAAATAACTTGTGGTGTTAACCATTACAACACTTTGTAATCCTATCTTCCCTTGACAAATACAGATTTCTATTATGCACAAGGACTTCTGAAGTTTGAGTTAGGATTATACAGGAGACAAATTTTCAGGGGCTTAGGACTGACATACGCTACCTGAAAGCACAGAAAGATGCCTGATTTCAGAGGTTGGTAACTATTACTTATATTAAAAAAGAAATGGCCACGGAGCTTTTAACTGTGGTCTTCATACTTATTCCAACCACTTCAAGATTCAGCCGGCTTTTGGGTATAAGCCAGTTACTTATTGGTGGATATCAGGAAATACACAAATTAAATTGTGTAATTAAATTACACAAATATAAACTAGAACACAGTAGTGTTTGTTTCAAAAGGGAGGGCAGGACCTGCCAATCTAGAACTGTGGAATAACCCAGGCATCTGGTAGCATCTTCCTACATTGTCCTCTGTGCTTGAATTGGGAAAGACCAACCGCGTGCTCAATAATATTTTCTTAATCACTCAAAGCAATACTTGGGAGAGAAATGAAAACTTTGCATGAGTACTGATACTGCTGGCAGGGCTCCCTCTGCCTGGAAATTGGGCCAAAGACAAGACCTGTGCTGAAAGACTACCTAGAGAAGATACAATGTAAATTTATATTTGATACTGTACTGAAAAATAGTGTCTGTCTCTATCTCCAAAGAAAGAAAATAGAACCTAAAAGCACTTAAAAATAGCCCCAAACCAACAAAAGAATGCTACTGGAGAATTCTGCCACTACCATTTTTATGTAAAGGCAGTAAAGAACTAAAGGAAGCACAGAAAGTACGTGCTGCTTCTGTTTTTTCCTGCTTTCTTGAGAAACTTTTTTGGCCTCAGCGTAGCAAGAACCTAAACTCATGTGTCCAGGCAAAAAAAAAAAAAATCTCACTGATAAACAGGGTTTAATTCATCAGATGCAGCACAGAGACTGTGACTGCTCTAACTGCAGACAGTGAAAGTGGTCTATAATTAAAAAAATTACTGAAATATATTTTCAGCATTTATGTACTTCAAAGTTTTCTGTTAAGTACCATGTTGAATACAAACAGTACAATTTCTACTACTTGTAACAGAATATAACCCTCTGTTTTCCTTATTTTCCACAGCTACAAAATGTAGCAGCAATGCAGTTATTTCCTAAAATGTTTAAAAATGTAATAGTCCTCTCTTTCAAAGGCAGTAAAAATGAACATTAAAATGTTATTCTAGGAACTTTTTAATGTTCATTCATTTTAATTTAGTTTCGGAAGCACACATAGAAATAGAAGTATTGTGGCTGGAAAACACGAATGCCACTTCCTTTTAGATCTCCCTGTTTCAGATTTCCTTGTGCTATTTCCACGCTCCCCAGCATTAGTGAGATCATTTTCACACTGATGCAATTGTCTTTCACCCCCATCAGTCTTTTTCTAGTAGAGACAGGTTATTTTTGCAGTCTTAGCACAAATAAAAAAAAATTCTTTCCCTATTTGCCCTCTGAAAATTTGTTGACTGTGTTGCAAACCATGGTTGTTACAGGAATGCTTCTCACCACCAACCATTTCCACTTTGCAGAAAAGAAAGTATGGCCTAATTTCACAAAATACGGCTAAAATATTTACTGAACTAACCCCAGGGGTTTTGTACATCACACAACTCAGCTCAGTTTTTAACCAGGGAGAAGGTGGCTTGCTGTCTAATCGTAACTTTGTAAGTCAGAAATACAGAGACAGCTTGCTGTGCTTGCTCACAACGCACAGCTTTTGAACTCCTGTGGGCAAAGTCTGAAGTGGTGCTTCTCCTAGGCACTTAGGTTTGGTATCTTCTTGAAGTGATGAGCTTATGAACTAATGCATCACCAGAAAGAGACTTTTATGTTCTTGGCTAATTTAGTCATGGATAGCCTCTAAAAACTACGCGGCATCAGTTTCAATATAGCAAAGAGTTCACAGCTTTGTTTTTTGACTTCTCTATAAACACGATTTCAACAAGTACGCTCATATTACACAAATCAAATGAAGAATGGAAGGAATGGTGGTGCTGAAGTCCAACTGTAAGCTTAGAAGGAAAATGTGAGTAACATCTGCAGTGAATAGCAGAATTTGAGTGGGATCAGGCTAAAAAACTAATGAAAGAGCTGTAGCAAATAAAGAGGATACAGGCAAAGTAGGTCAAGAGGGTGATATGAACCAAGATGGCACCAACAGCACTGAAAGGTGTGGGTTACAATGGCAGTAAGCAGCAATAAATAGAAGAGGAACTGCCAAAGGCTCTTTTAGAAATGTCTAATTTCTGTTCCTTTATAAAGACAGTCAGAACACTTTCTCAAATGGAAATGTTGCTCCTTTAATTATTCCTATCATTTGACTGATAACTGCTGTTGCGAATGCCTACAACTTAGGGCACATTGAGCTCTCCCATGTTTGCCTCAAGGCTTTTCAAACCTGTGCTGAATAAATAGTGCCAAAAGCCACATCAACCCCCAGTTCAGTACCTGATCAGTGCCTGACCTCACCTCTACCTACAGAACATTCCTGTTGAGAGTCTGCTGGTAGATTTATATAGTTTCATGCAGAAACATATATTCATGTAAACTTTATCACAAACTTATTTTAAAACTCCCGCATAACTCACTGTCACTACTGGCTGCTTTTGTAGTGTTCAGCTTCCTATTTTAGTACTTCAGCACATTCAGTCTGATAAAATATTGGCTCTTTCACTTCCTGCTTTGGAAGTAATGAAAACTGCCTTTCCTAGGTCCTACTATCTTATGAATTAGTCTAAAAGACAGGCCAGCGGCTCCTAATGCCAACCAAGCCTAACCCTACTCTGAAGCCAGACCAGGATGGGGCAAGGAGGAAACCCTTGCTGGTGGGTGTACAAACCAATTGACTGGCCACATAACTTAGCATAAACAATTTCTGCATGAAGAAGGGCTTCTTCTGAATGTTCTGTTCAGTTATCCTTACTGGGAATACTAATACTGCTTTAGAACAGGAATATAATTCATATTGCTTAAAAAAAAGATTATAGATAAATGTCCTTCAGTGTTAAGAGCAATGACATTTAAACACAAACACTTTGTCTAATGGTAGTCTGAAGTAAACAAGAATGAATTGCTTCAGGTCCTAAAGGTGCATTTAGAGGACATCCTCCCCCGCAGAGGGAAAAGACTGCATTTTAAAAAACACTTTCATCTTCATTATAAAAGTTCAGCATTGTAACTAATGCTAAATACAAACTAAATACAAACTCCCAAACTGCTCCCTCCCACATTATTAGAGGAATACCCCCACCGGCACAGTGCACCTTTCTGTACCAGAGCAGATGTGACAAAGTAGTCGCTTATCTTTATGCGCCAGAAGTGTCTGAACAATGCTGTGATTTCATCGCAGATATAATTAATGCTCTGAATTTCCAGCAGGTGCTGGATGACGAATCACCAGAAATGTTTAAAACGTTTTCTCAAGAATCTCTCATACCTGGTAAACTGGAAATTAATTTTGAGGAGTTGCTGAGACAAAAAATGGAAGAAGAAAAGAGGCGCACAGAAGAAGAGCGTAGGCAAAAGTTGGAAATGGAAAGGCAAGAATTTCAACAGCTGAGACAAGAAATGGGAGAGGTTTGTACATCAAACTATATGTTAAGCATGCTCTGAATAAAAATAAAATATATCAGTTAATTACTAAAATCTCAAAGTTTAAGACTGTAAATAAAAATTCCTTTGAAAGAAATCTTAAATTAATACATTCAATGTTATGTGAAAGAAAAACAGAAAACCCAATTTTAAAAACATTGTATATAATGACATTTTTATCACTAATCCACCAGGAAAATATGTTTATCCCTTGCCATCTTGCAAGTAAGTACACTTACAAATTTGTAATTTGGTTTTGCAGTATTTTCTGAAAATTCTGGAGTATTACTAAAATTAGATAATATTTATGATATTGGGAGAACAGAAATATCTAGTTCCCAAAAGACAATACAAAAATAAAAGTAGGCAAGGGCAAAATTCTTGCTTTTACTCAGGCAAATACTGTGCTACCTAATGAGAAAAGAAAGACAGTGGGCTCAACTTTTTTCTAATTGGTTTATCAAGGGTTTGAAGACTGTCACAGCTGATTTTAAAAATCACACACAAAATCTGTTTTACATCTCGAATGTTTAAAACATCCCATTCATGAACTTTACACTTCAGTTTGGCTGTGGGTGGCAATTCTTAATTACTCCCTTTTGAATGTTAGAAAGCTGCATTATTTTATTATTCTTGTTGCAAAGCTCGAGCAAGTAATAAAGGCTCTAGCTTGTGATGTTCTCAGCTAATCCTGGGGAAGCAGGGAGAGACAGGGACATCCAGCTAAAATGCATGTCCATCTTTACAATCAGTCAGAGGTCATAAAAGGAGGGAGGAAAATATCAGTAATTACAGCTTCAGACGTGGTTTGACTACAGGATCCCCAAATGCCCTTTCTTTTCCAGCCACGACAACCTGAAATGTCATTTACTTTTTACTGAATTAAAAAGAAAATTAAAAAGGCAGTGGTTTTTTGTTTAACAAAATAGCTGTATTTTAGAGGATTACTTCATGTCATATTGTAAGCAAGCAGAGGTGAATTTTGGATTCTGGATAAGTAACTTTTTTGTATTGGTTTGTGTCTGGTTTTCTGAGTGTGTGAAGGGCAGTTTACTGACAGCAACCCTTGAACAAATGGCATATTCAAGCAAGATATTTTAAAATCTGTATCTAGTTGAGATATGGTATAAATGCATTCATCATGAGATAGCAAGGAAAAAAACATTATAGGGGAAAGGTCTCTACTGATTTCAAATAACTACGAGAACCGTAATGTATTGAATAATACTATCTGTGGGGAGAATACGTAGTAAAAGTAATGAGGGCATTTTCCATCTTTTACACATTCTTTAATTTCTGAACAGCTGGAAGAAGAGTCTGAAACTTTTGAGTTAAGCAAAGAATATGAAGAATTGATAAAGCTAAAAAGAAGCGGTTCTATTCAGGCAAAGAACTTAAAAAGCAAGTTTGAAAAAATAGGACAATTGTCTCAAGAAGAAATACAGAAGAAGATTGAAGAAGAGCGAGCAAAGAGAAGAGCAATGGATGAAGAAATAAGAGAAAGGGAAGCTGAAAAATTTCAAGAGGTAAGTTGCGTTCTGTGTATTTTAATGATCTATTTAACCAGCACACTAATGAGCCAGGAGTGGGCAATGCTGCTGCTTTCATCAAATTTTGCTCTGTCTCCAAAACTATGTTTTCCCTTCTTTCCTGTTCCCTCCTTTGGATGCTTAAGGATATTTCACCACAGCATCCCTAAAAGAAACAGCACCACTTTATTATCAGTCTTTTGGTCAAGCAGAGAGCTGCTTTTCTGCTCAAAGCCCTCAATTCAGCATTTTAACCTGAAACCTGCCAGTCTGAGGGCTTAGAACATCCATATCCGAGAATTAACTATTAATCATCACTTGAATTGCTTCTCCTTCTGAACTCTTAATTCATTCTCCACTGCATGAATTGAATAAAAAATTCCATTACCAAACCCAAACAGTACAATTTGAAGATCAAATCTCTGTCATGTATGCTCATGCCTCAGGGTAGAGCAGAAGAGGATGCCCACTTATCTATACTTCAGACCAGAACCTTCAGTTTTTCAAGGGGAAAACCCAAGAGACGGAGCTACCAGCGTAGCCCATCAACAAAGTGGTCTGCGATCCATAGCTCAGCGTGAACTTTTGTGACAGAGCGCAAAATTTTAACAGTACTAGGCCTGATCTGAGCCTCATTCTGGCTCTTCTCCACAGCAGTCACTTCAGCATCAACTCAAAGCCTGTCCTATTTTTGAGCTTTTAATTTAATGACTGACCCTAATTGTCTTCATATAGTCAACCATGTTAGGTGTTGAACCCACGCTAACATCATCACGTAAAACTCCAGTCACTGAGGATTTACAATTGCCAATAAATGCTCAACTTCTATATGACTAAAACTTTAGGAATATTTTTTTACCTATCATTTTTGAAATTACTTTTGCAAAAGTGTTGTCCTATCCCTGAGATGACCTATTATGAGACTTACCCTACACTCAATATTAAACAAACCCCTGAAAAAGAACAGGTCTCTGTGTGGCTTTGCTCAGTTAAAAAAAACCTCTGGGAACACAAAACTAGTTTCACTATCATGTATTTATCACAGGTAATAAATAATAAAGTCCTGTTTTTAATTATTATTTCCCAAGGATGATGATGTAGATGTGAGACCAGCCAAGAAATCTGAGGCTCCATTTACTCACAAAGTAAATATGAAGGCTCGTTTTGAGCAAATGGCAAGAGCCAGAGAAGAAGAGGAGCAAAGGAGGATTGAGGAACAGAAATTACTACGCATGCAGTTTGAACAAAAAGAAATCGATGCAGCATTACAGAAGGTATAAATTGCAAAATAATATTCTCCAGTCATACGTGTCATTTAACTTAGCTTCTAATTACCACTGCTGGCAACACTACCGGAGATACAAAAGGAATGTTTCATGTCTTCTAGCAGGTGCTAGGAATTGCTGCAATAATATAAAATTACTTTTGCTGTTTTCACATACTCTCCATGGAATCAAAGAATGGTTTGGGTTGAAGGGACCTTAAAGATCATCTACATCCCCTGACGTAGGCAGGGACACCTCTCATTAGATCAGGTTACTCAAAGCTCCATCCAACCTGGCCTGAACACTTGCAGAAGAGTACGAGACACTGCGAAGAAAGGTCACGACATCCCCCGAATAGTCTGAAAACGGAATTAACGTTCATGTCTGTATTTTACACCAACATTCCAGCCTCATTAAAATGCATTTTACTGCCCGTGGCATATCCAGATTGGGTGCATTGTTATGTACTGAGGACAGATGTGGAATTTCCTCTTCTCAGAAACACAGTAACTTGTAATCAAGTATGTATCACTAGCAGTCATACTGCTATTGCCACTTTAAATGTTCTAAATCAACTTATTTTAAAACAGAAAAGGGAAGAGGAAGAAGAAGAAGAGGGAAGCATTATTAATGGTTCTACTTGTGAAGATGAGGATCAAGGTCGATCTGGAGCTCCCTGGTTCAAGAAGTCACTGAAAAACACATCAGTTGTTGACGGCGAGCCAGTGAGATTTACAGTTAAAATTACTGGAGAACCAAAACCTGAAGTTACATGGTGGTTTGAAGGGGAAATGTTGCAGGACTCTGAGGACTACCAGTATGTTGAAAGAGGAGAAACCTACTGCCTTTACTTGCCAGAAACCTTCCCAGAAGATGAAGGGGAATATATGTGTAAAGCAGTCAACAACAGAGGGTCAGCTGCTAGCACCTGTATTCTCACCATTGAAAGTAAGAACTAGCATTTTAATTTGCTTAATTCTCAAATAGTCGTCTTGCATCTCTTCTGTTATGAAAATCTAACTACCTGTCTCTCTTAACCCTTTTTCTGTTTTCTAGCTGATGACTACTAATGCTCTACTTTAGCTGGAATCTTTCTTCCCTTCAACTTTCTTACTGCATCATCTCTTTCTCTGATGGGGCCAACTAAAGAAAGCAAGGATGTGCATTAATTTGTCACTCCTGCATCAGATAAGAATACCCTTCAAATTGTGAGAGTTCCCTACTCAATGCAGAAATTAGTATCAAAAGCTAAAAATAAGAAATCAATGTATGAAAGATCAACTAAAGGAAAAAGCTGAATTATCATAGTGCTCCAGCATTTGAAGACCAACTGTTGAGTAACTGAATAAAGCTCAGTACACGATCTGGAAACTTGTGTAGTAGTGTAAATCTATTGGTGTATCTTGCATGAGCACTGAATATTTAAGCTGTTTTACTTTATCCCAGAGGCACTGAACTGGCAAAGGAAATACTTATTGACGATTTTCGAAAACCCAAGTGTACTATTTTTAAAGAATAAAAGATGACATAACTGCTCATCACTGTTTCAAGGTGCATTACTTTTGTTTTAAAATGGGCCTGCATTGAAACTGTTCTGATCGACCTATGCAGCTGATAATCTCAAGTAAAAACAATCTCCCTTAGGTTTGCAATAGTCTTTAAAGTACCAACACTTGCTTGTGAAACTTGTGATTTTTTTTCATCGATTACATGACAGAGAAAGCAGCAGTGACGTCGATGATTAGCTCATATTTAAAGCTGGTAAAAACAAATCTTTAAAAAGAATATTTTAAGAAAGTGCCTGTTTTCTCAATCTTAACACAGTAAATTTACTGCCCCATCTCTAAACACTGTCTTCTTAAGGCTACTGTACTATTTTTCTCTAAGACCCCCTGACATCAACATTCATGTCACTCTGCTACCACCATCTGCACCATTCAGATTAAGCTTCTGGAGAAGTAACTTTACCAAAAAATAGTCACATTTTAAAGAACTCGTGTATAGGCCTTGACACAAAGGCAAGGTAAGCTGCAGGAAATTAACTTTATGCAGCCATTTCGAAAGGAAATTTTCCTGTGGTTGAATCTGCTTTTTTTGTAGTTACCTACTGAAAGTCACTCTTTGGCCTCAATAAAAAATGGTAACGAGCTGCATGTTTTGAATTAGCATCTACCCTAAGAACCACATAAACATTTTACTTCATTTCTTGTGGGTGATGTTCATTCACAGAAGTACATGTTGCTACTATACTTCCTCTGAAGCTGCTACTTCAAACTAACAAAGGCAGGGATAGGAGCATAAAAAAGACAAAAACATTGCTATTATTATTCATCAGTTTACATTTATTGAGAAAAACCATACAAAAACCATTATACAGTTAATGTGTACCCATATTACATACAATGTCAATGCAAGCTCAAAACCACATTTTTGTAAAGCATTCAATTTACCTCAAGTCCAAGCTGCATCTCCCTAAGACACTGTTCCCATCACAGTTGCCTTTTAAAGCCAATCTTCTGTTTACACACGGGTAGTTTCTGCAGAGAACACTTTTCTCAGGACGAAAAGGCATTTCACATGCACGCAAGAGAAATATTTGTGCATACACAAGAGTTTCATAAGCTATTACTAGGGAAGAGGGAATCCTGTCAATTGTATGCTTTCTGAAAAGCCCAGTCCTCCCTTCCTCCCCCCACTTCCAGAAAAAAAGCAAAATGGAAAAGCTTTTAGCATGCAATGGAAAACTTAAGAATTACTTTGGAAGAGAACAGGGGAGAAACAGTTTCTACCATCCAATAAAATACCACTAGGAAAAAGATTAAATACTTCAAGATAGGCTGTGCAAGCGAATCATGATCCTGTCTGCCTGGACAAGTGAAACAGATTACTTATAACTAAGCTACACTAAAGAACATCCACCTGGTATTTTATTCCACGTCCTAATGAAGTACAGGCTGCAGAAAGTGATATGAAAATGCTTTTCCTACTTAGAACAACATTATGCTTCCTTTTAAAACTTTTCTTACTCTTCACACTCATTGTGGGACACTAAGCAGTGAGGGTGGCGTAAGCAGGAAACATTTCAAGACACCTTTTGGACAAGTTCACTGCATTTCTAAGCAAGCTCAGTTATCTTTTTGGCTACTGGGTAACTCCAGTAATCTACTGTTGTCCCAGGAACTATGAGTTTGGAGACAGAGTTGAAAAATAAACACTATGCTCTGCACAAACCAGCATGCCCGTAAGCCCCGCAGTGAGAAAGCTGGAAGCCAATACACCTCAGAAACTACACACAGGTACACCTGGTACACCTCACCTTCCACATGCTAGCAACATCCCAATACACTGATTTTTTCTTCTCTACCTCCTCCCACAGGCTAAATTAACAATTGAAAGACTGTTGAAGATATTTTAGGAGTAACAGTTGAAGGAAAAAGTACCACGTAAAAAGGAAGTGAACAAATGACTCACCCCCACACTAAATTCACAGTATCAAAATCCAAATGGTACACACACCTACCCTCTTCTGACATCAAAAATGAAGTTACATATTAAGCTATAGATGAAATACTAGGTGGCTTGAGAAACTGAAGCAAAACTATTAATTCAGTTCAAAAATTAGCTTGACTGTTTAGAAGAATATAAAGTAAAATAGATGGTTTATATTATTAAATCACAGTTTAAAAAACTTAACAGATTATGGAACATTTATGGTCAAACAAAGAATACTTTAAAGAATGAAAAGTGATCAAAACAAAAATTATACCCTACATCATTATGTATGGGATACATTTCAAATCTGTTATGCTTTTGCCAATTTTACCTTCTACATGGAGCCCTTCTATGGTCCATGCTCATCGGCTCACCAATGGCATACACTCAAAGGATTCCTCTTTACTGGTAGTAACTATCTCAGGACCTGATTCTATGAGCTATGATTTGGTGCTTGCAGCATCTTCAGCACTGTGTGTGAAAATGAAGGCAGTATTTTTGAATATTTTTCTTTGATGTACAGATAAGCAGGACTTTTGAAAGAGGAGCAGCACATTTCAGAAACAGAATAATGAACAAAAAACCCAAATAGATGCTGCTTTATGTTAAGCTAAAAAAAAAAAACCAACAACAAAAGCTCAGAACAAAAACCTGTACCAGACCATGTGTAAGACATTTAACATTTTATACTATCAAAATATTCAGCAATTCAGTTAAAAGTATCAAGAAACAGGATACACTGACTGCTATAGCAATAAAATATTATTTGCTGTACTGTTAAGATTTAACTGGTGCTCATGCTTTTTCAGTTAAAACATACTCATTCGAACTCCAAAATCTCTTTTCCTACCGTGTCAAGTACGAATATGCAAACTAAGTTATCTAAAGATTCCACTAACACACTATAACTGTAAGACAAGTTATCAAGTTCAGTGATAACAACAAGAAGTCATTCTTTACATTTAGGTCTTATGGTTTAAGTGGGAATAGTGCCCCATTATAAAAAAAACATTTGTGAAGGCTGTTGACATTTCTAACCAAAGCAATTCCTGCATATTTTAAAGGTTTTGATTCTTTAATTGCAACAATTATCTATTTGAGGTAAAATAACAAAAATTACTTATTCTGATCAAGTTCAATTACTGCAATCTAATAATCTCTTCTTAAAAAAAAAGAAAAAAAGAAAAAATACATATTTACCTAGAAATATAAACAGTTGTTTAAAAACTTAAGATTTTCCACTCAAATGGAACCGTGAGTAACAATGCATCTGGGGAAGCAGCAGATTGCTTTTCAATACACAACCACAAAGATCTCACAGGGACAACATTAATGTACTGAAATATATTAATTTATATACTTCCTTAGGTTGTGCTTACCTGTTGCTTTTTTGCAGCAGAACCTAAGGTGGAAGGTCTGGGAAGGCACTGTGAAGTATAAATAATTGCACTGTTTGCAATTAATAAAGATTTTATACCTTAAATGAATCAAAATCAACAGCCTCCATTTTGTGAATGATAAAGAATCCAGTGAATTTAATTTTGCTCAGTTTAGTACATAATAAATGCACCATTCTGTAAGGTTATCTACAAAATACCATGCAAAATACCTGAACTATTAAACTTAATACCCTACACTAAAGATAGCAAATACTGTCCTAGCCTTCTTCAAGCTACCAGCATAATTCCTAATTTTAAAAGGGATAAAAATAATTCCTTCTATTTCTACAGCACAATACATACATTGCTGATTACCTGAAAAAACTACTTCAGTTTTCAAGCCTTAACTTTTACTTCTCTGTGCAGCCACCCTAAAAAAATTTATTCTCAAAGCAACACGGTGTTCCAAAAATTAAAGCAATTAACAGAATTATTTAAAACATACCTACATCACTACACATCCGCAAACTATCTGAAGACAAAGACAACTCTGTCTAACAAGTGGTTCCAAAGACTTCAATGTTACGATATGCATACCTTAAAACACTGAATGACAGCTGTCTCAGGAGTACTAATAAAAAAACTCTTACTCAATAAACAGAAACATGATTTTCTTTAGCTATTGCTAAAAGTTTCAGGAATACTTACCCACAAAACTCAGATTATGTGTATCTATATATAAGCAAACCTACGTTTCTGAATTAAGAAGCAATTATGATTTCCTAAGATACCAGCACTGTATTCCAACATAATATCACACAAGTACAGCATTTGCATTATGTGGAACATCGACAAAAAGATACTGTTGCAGTTCATCAATTTGTCATTCTGATGTACTTACAGTGCAATGCTCCTTGAAGGAACAATCAAGGATGATACACAGCACAGTCCTCCTCACCCCTATAGAGCTAGTTCTATACTGGCTGGATCAAACCTGCACTTCAACAGACAATGGCAAGACAGACTGTAGTGCATGTAGTCTAATATATGCAAAGAGCCAATAAATATGCAAAGAGCAAACATAGGATTTCAAGAGAATCAGCTTTTTAGTATGAGCATTAGAGCAATAAGAAGTTTCAAGTATATATAAAAAAATAATCAGTTGATTCAAATACTTGAATATTTACAAAAAGAGAAGTTATCTGCTCTGTAGGAAGCTCTCAACCACTCCCACCACTCAAACAAAACAGCGTTTTAAGGACAGACGCGATTTTTGTAACTACTATGCATTACCACATTGACTTTTCTACACTGAATTTTGAAGTGGACTACTTTAAACTGAAGGCTTAAGCACATTACACTTATAGTAAGTTTTATAACTAGCCTGAAAAAATCCGTGAAATAGTTATGCAGGAACAGTTTAGAAGTATTCAATTAAAAACAAAAGTTATCTGTTATAGCAGCTGCACAGGTCTGAAACAGTGGTCATGTATAAAAGGAAATTTCACTGTTAATGCAATGGAAGTATGCCAAAAGATCACCTTCTTAAACACATGCAGTTTTAATCAAGTAGAAAGAAAATTAAGATTACTGGTGCTAGGCAGCAAAATACAATGAATGAAAGAGATCCTCCATCTACAGCTATTCTGCAAGAGGGGAAAAACATGCTAATGACAAGTTTTTAAACTCAACAAGGTTTATGGGGGGGAAAAAAACCCAACTCATTTGTGTACAGGTACCTTGATTCAGCGTTGCAAATCAATCCTATAATTCTGCATATACCCACATATCCAACTTACCGACACAGGAGGTTTCATATTATTTATTGTAAAGCACAAAACAGGCATTTTAAAAGTGATAAAGTATACATTGAAAAAGTACATTTATATCACAAAGCATTGACCACATAATTGCAAATACATTTGCTGGAATGTGTACATCTACACTAATACTAAAAACAAACCATTTTTTCATTTCTACACAGAAATATTACCTCCTATCAGTAGTGATAGATATTTTGTACATTTTCAAAAACACTATTTTTTTAACCAAAATTAAGATCTTCATCAAGGCGTCTGCATCCATACATTTAACAAAGGTTTTTTCCCCCACACAATGAAGCAAATACTGTATTGTCCACTTCTTATTATTGGCCCTGTGCAGAAGAGATACATAAGAGATACACAAAAAGTTAAAGAAAATCCTTTAAATCGAGCTAACTCAGGAGTGAAGCCTTTAAGAAAGAAAAATTGGTTAATGTAAATGGTGGTGGCTTCTCGCATGGTTTTCAAAACCCTGGGAGGAGAAAGTTTTTCTTCTTTTAAAAAAAAAAACAATCACCAAACATATGGATAGATACAGAACTCAAGTTACCAGGTAAACAAAGTCATCTACTAATTATTCTGATAGCTATTTTGCTAGAAAAAAAGATGCATACTCCAAAGGAACAAAGCAGGAGACATGCAAAAAAATATCTACAACCACTGAGACGGAAGCCAGCCAAAAACCACTTTAAGACTGTACCTGTGGAGCTGGAGGATGCTGTGGCATTCCCTGTGGACTTGTCTGAGCATAGTACGCTGCCTGCTGCCGGTAGTACTCAGCCCACGCTGCGCTGTAATCTGGCTGACCGCCCGGAGGAGCCCCAGCAGGGGCAGGAACAGCTTGACCTGCAAGTAATTAGAATTACACAGCTTTGTTGTTGCAATAGGAATGAGAAAATTTTAAGATCTCAGCGCCTAACAAACATCACCTAAGCAATATTCCCCCAAGGCTTTTGAATAAACGTGTGGCTGCTTTTTCCAGCCTAAACACTCATCTTATTATTTTAATGTAATGATTCCCATGTAAAGCGGAATTGAGGAACCATAAAGACAGTTTTTTCTGCCTCTTGATTCATAATCATGAATCATATTTAAAGCCTGCTGACCTAAACAACAGTAGGATTTAAACATACACCAAGAAGCAAAACTTTTTGTAATCCACCTAGACTAATTTCATCTTATTTTACAGCCTGCATTTCATTAGCTCAGCAGATGCCAATTCATACACTTCCCCAATTCTGGCATCCTTCAGGCAATTACAAGGTTATTGCAGGTTACATTTTTCAAAAAGAGCATTAATTTTTGTAAACATTCACTCCACCACAGAATACAGTCCTGAAACTTGCTTCCACGCTTTGCGAAAGTTCCAATCCTTTAGAAACAAGAGCATGTACAAACACACTCGCCCAGACAGTTCAGAGCTACTGCTCCCTTCAACAAAATCAACTGACAGCCTAAAATCCCCAATAGTGACAGACTGATACACAAGGACTCTTCAGCATATTACAAAGACAAGCAAAACAATAGAAGAAAATTACAGCCAATGCTGTTCTCCCACAAGAGATCTGTCACAGACATTTTTACTTCCTTTTTCCCCCAACTTCAGAAACACTAAATACTCCCCTCTTAGTACCACTATCTTCTTTACGATTTCTGAGACGTGTTTTTGCAGTTACCACTACAAAATGTAAGAGAATCTAAGCAAAGCAACACTCTCTATGCTCTACCTAAACATCTGTCCACACACACTTGCGAGCACCCAGACAGAAGGGTTTTATATGTATGGATTCATTTGAAGTTTCCTGAACTTCCAAACTACAACTTTTATTACTGTGCTATGACACTTTTGATTTAAATTCTTAATGAGTTATTTTTCAAATGAAAAGTTCTACAGTCAGAATTAGGATACTACCTAAAAACCACCACCTCTGCAAGTTTTTTCTAAGATACTAGGAAAAAAACCTCCACACCCAACAAAACCAAACCATCATATTCCATCACCCTACAGGAAATAAACCCAAGCAAAACGCAAGCCTGCACCCTGTACAATTCCACGTGCACCCAACTGTCTGTTCTGCTATGAACAAAAAGGAGCAGCTTCCACATGATGAGGGCTGAAAGTTTTCAATCCTACCTGAAACCACCTCAGCTTTTATTTGAATACAAGGCCACTGAGCAACCTTCTGAGGAACATGAGTATCAAAAATTCTAATAAAGTGTTTCTAAGGTAACGAGACAGAAGGCTGGCTTTGTTTCGTTGCTTTTTAAAAATACTGTAACGAAGAAAATTCAAATGAAGAATCCTAGCTATTCACACTACTTCTACACATGTATAGTCTTCTAATCCTCTCAAAAGCACGAAGTGTGAGCAGAGAATGTCACGATTTGGCAAAGCACTATCCTGAAAACCATCAAAATACAACCTTCCATTTTCCAACTCTTTACAACTTAGTTTTTCCACTTACACTGTAGGTAAGCTCTGAAAGTCTATCCATCTTTTATTTTGGTTTATACAGTAAAGGAATTTATAGAAAAACTTAAATTTCTTCAAATCTTTAGAGCTGTTATCACATTTTATAACTTATAATGTATCACAACTCACAATTTACACTTCTGATCAATTATTTTAACAAAAACTACCTTTAATATGGTTACTAATTATCTCAGGATACACTCTTCCCAAGTTCACCATTACTTTGAGATAATAATTGTACCTACAAATTATTGTCAGCACAACTGAATGTCAAAGATAAGAGATTTTTTGCGCATTATGACCCAAGAATCTTTGGACATTTAGCCAACCACGTCAAGGCTGCACTGGAATTCAATTAATAAATCAAATATAGGAAATTTAACATCTACTCAAAGATGTCAAACTGGACTTCTGTCCTGATGGATATTTTAGGTGCACCATTTCCCTACTAAGTACTGCGAGTAGTTCTGAACCTACACAGGGAATTCAGAAGTTTAGTCCAAGCTTCCCTTCAGTGTAGAAGCTGCACTAAGCAGCACCTGCTCGTTAACATCCAAATTCAACGGGAACACTTATGGATAACACTGACCAACTCCATACAAAGGAAATATGAGAAACACAGAAGACCTCCCCTTTAAGGAGGGCTGAGAAAGGAAACACCAGCAGATCTTACAGTTCAGCATTATGAAGGGTGATTCTAGTAAGAGCAAACTGTTTTGTCTCTTCTTTCCCACTACAATGCAGAGGAATCTTTTAAAAACACTTCCACTATTTTATTATGGAATCCTTTAACTGTATGTCAAGCCCACAATATATGGAAATGACTTTAAATGATAACTTTGCAAATTCCAATAGTGACATATAGATAATTTACTAATGATCATGACTTCATGTTTAGAGGGAACTGTTATCCATGAGAGACTTTTTGGAGTATTTGCTACTCAAAGCAGTAGCCCCCGAAACAAGAGTCTGAAAAAGGAGACAGACTCTGCCACTGTATTTCTCAGTCAGCAAACCAGTTAATCAAGTCACTGTTCACTGAAAAATACAGTGAAGTGTTCTCTGTGATTAGCAGCTATACCACACTAGTAGGGAGCCACTTGGAAAACTGGATATAAAATATAATATAAAATAAAATATTATTATCTGGATGGGCATATTCAGGAGGCATTTTCAGATTGCTCATCTTTGACTAAGTATGAGAAAATCCGAAACACCAATTGCAATATCACAGGCAACTTGTTCAGCTTGCCACAAGGATTATCAAAATAGCTTTCTTCAGCAGCAAAAATAGAACTGATTGGGCTCAACAAGTCTGAGTTTCAGTTCAGTTCTCCCTAACAATGTTTGGTGAAATTATCTGTGCTGTGAAAAATCTGAGTCCTCAAAGAGCAAGTGACTGTAATTCCCATCATTTGGCACAAGTTAATGGAGACAGAAGATTACAGTACTGTAGGAAGCACGAATGGTACTGGAAAGCCTGGAGACCACATGAACCTGCTGTTGGACAGCCTTCCCTCCATCAGGTCTTCTACTACTTCTTAACATTGTTAATGAGGTGGGGAAAACCAGCGCCATTTAGCATTACACCAGCTCCAGCTGAATTCCTCTTTCTTAAGTGGCTCTTAAGAGGAATGTTATCTACCACATCAAGATTCTGCAGCAAAAAGTTCTCATAATTCACACAGTCAGGTTGTATACGTCCAGCCATCAAGAGCTCTCCTTCAGGCAAAGAACTCAACCTGAACTAGAAAAAGAAATTAAGATGAGAACTGCCCTCCTGTTTTTCCTCTTATTTGACTGTCTTGGCATGTTTTTACATTTTGCATTTTAAGAGCAACTATTTTTATCTCCCAATGTATTTTTTTTGGCTCACACTCTTCTTTGGAATTGCTCCTGTAAACTCTATCCCAACACCTTATAACTAACTATTATTTAATCTGAGCAAGTGCAAGACTAGTGCAATCCAGACTTTGCTTTCCAAGATAGCAAATTAGAAAGATGGCAGAGCGCCTGCCAACAAATTACATTATTTAGAAAAAAGTGAAAACCACCCACAACTTTGTATTTTAGAATGTGAGCCAAACTAACAGAGACAGTAAACTGAAATGAAATAGCTAAATGAACCAGGAAGAAGAAAAATGGAAAGGCCTATCATCATAGAAATCACGTTTGAGAGCTGTAATTTTCTTAGTCTAATACACAATTCTTGAACTAAATAATCATTATATATTTTCTGTTCAATTCATCACTTACACCATGCCAAAATAAAGAACAAAGATAGTTACGTCTTGGCAAGTAATTATCAATATGGTGGAAGGTTGGTAAGAGGAATTAAGCATGTTATTAATCTTAAATCTGAATGCTTTTAATATTCCATGAGAAAACTAAGTGCAGTTGGAATATGGCAAAACAGCCACCAAACCCTCCCACGCAAACAAAGATCCATCCCAAACCAGATGCTGCTGTGTCTGGTCAGAGATACCTGGGAAAGCACCGGCATTCCTAAGCCCATGGTGCTCAGTATCCAGACCTCCATCACCTACAGTATCCACGGCAGGACGCCATGGACAGAACGTGACCTGCAGGACATTACCGTGATTTAAAAGATAGTGACACCTTCTGCCAGTGCATAAAAAGCACACACTCTCCTTCCCTATACAGAAAACAATGAAATAATCAACTTAACCAGTGCATTAATTTCATTTTTATAAGAAAGCTACCAACAACATATAACGTGCAGTTTAAACACAGCTCTAAAGTGCTGCAAAGCAAATGCTATTTAAAAAAGGGGACAGTATAAATGGAAGTTAATTATGAAGCTTTAGTAACCTGGAACACAGAAAGCAAGTTACGAGAGAAAAAAAAAAAATCACATGTTATCTGAAGAGAATTGGGAAACAAACATGAAAAGCAACAGCTTCATAAAGTAGATCAAAGTTGAACTTCAAAACTTAGGAAATATACTCTAAAATACTCAGATTGAAATATTTAAAGGATGTTGTTTCCCAACAACCAAAGACATCTCATTAAGTTTGAAGTACTTTTGTAAAGGTGATTACTAGCCTGAGTACCATGAAATGCCTAAAAACAACACAAAATTAAAGTCTGTTTCTCAGCAGTATTTGGTTCAGAAGACACGTGACTGTGCTTTTTTTTTTTTTTTGGGTAAAAACCCCCATCTTATCCAGCAAAATATGCAAGTGTCCTAAAACATTCCACTACGAATGTGGAACAGAAAAAACAACAGAAAGAAACCCTGCACACTTACCCATTTTTTTGTAGTACTCCTCCCAGGCCTTGGTATAGTCAACCTGCCCCGCTGGTGCTGGATTTGGCTGATCTCCTGAATTACATTGAAAACAGTCAAACTAAAACTACTGGGGTTTGTTTCATACATAATCAAAATAATCAACTGAAATTTTCAGTAACAGTCCCACACGACATCACTCAAATCTGACACTATTAACCTTCATGGTATAAGTTACTACAAATATAAACTACTAGTAAAAAAGACTCGTTTTCAAGATTCAGGAAGTGCATACCACTAGCAATACAAAATACCAAAATTCAAGTGGTAAGCCTCACCCAGGCACAAAAATTAAAATAACACAACAAAATACCACAACTGTAATTGTCCTAAACCCACTGGAAATGATGCAACCATTTAAGCAAATGACGATCAGCAACTTAGCTCATTACATTTTTATTTATGACTGCTCTATGTAGTCATTAAGTCAGCCCATACTGCAGCAAAATTCTCTTTGGAGTATATTCCAAGATAAACACATTACCCTTATTACTGCTAAAATTAAGACAAGCAATATTGAAGGCTATAAGCTATAGTTTCCCAAGAAAACCAGCTACTTAAAATGAATTTACCCCACATATGAAGACAATAAAAAAAAAAATGGGGTATTTACACCTCCAGCAATGAGAGATGTGTTCATTTCACTCAATAGCTACCTTGTCCATTAGTTTGGGTTGTAGCTGGTCCACCAGGAGGGGCTGCAGGTGGTGGCTGTGCTTGCTGCTGATAATAGTGAGCATAATAAGCTGCCCATGCTGCTGAATTGGGATCTGTTCCTGGCTTACCTAAGGAAACAGAACATAAGCATTTATAACAGCACTACTATGAACACAATGCTGTCCTCGATTAATCCTGTCCTAGGCATTCTTATTTTTCTCCAAGGAAAAATCCATCTAAACAAAATATCCATGTACATCCTTTAAGTATTCTTTCTTTCTAGCATAAACTTTTGATTAGCTTTCAGACTAATGTACTGTACAAAGTGTACTGTCATAGAGCTGGTGAGATAGAATAATTTTAGAACCTTTACTACTACAATGCCACTTATTAATCTGACATGGGATAAACAGAAACAGATTTTTCAAGTTTATTTAAACAGTCATGTTAATAAATGGTAGCAGCAATGAATCATTCTAGCACCAAAGAATTTCAGTGGTTTTACTTTAGTTAGAACCTCACGCTAATGACACTGGCACCGGTGGAGGAGGCATGCCAAATACATATTTCTGAAACAGAAGAATACAAGACTTACTATGTATTTGCAATGTTTGTCAGTTAAAACTTTAAGGTAACAGTAAAATAGAGAAACATACAGCATTTTAAGAACCTCAATGCCCATACACGGCTATTAAGCATCACTGTTTACTTACAGCTTTTTAGTAAAAAAAATAATATAAACATTTGCATCTTCTGCATCTATCTCCATGGTTCTTTATTTTTATCTACATCTAGGTAGACCAATGATGCTGTTTCCTAGAGTTTTATTTCTCTGTTTTTCACATAGAGCCTTTAGGAATAGCTTATTCTTGCTGAATCACAGATTGATTACATTACCAGAGTGGCAATCCACAGTACCTGAGAATCTACTTTTAGAGAACATAATATATTTTACACAACCAGCACACATTTGCAAACAGTATTTGCAGTCTTAAAGAATGAAAGTATCTTCAAAGAAATGCAGCCAAGTGAAGAGAGAATTTCACAAAAGGACATGGACACAACTGGTAATTTAGAGTAACTATACATAGGAATGGAAATACAACCCTCCCTAAACACGGAACAGGTAAGGCAGTGAGTGATGGACGATGAAGTAATCCCCTGAAAAAGGCATTCAAGCAGAAACCCACAATAATAAATTAATGCTAAATGAAATCCTGTGACAAAAGTCAGATATAACCACTTCAAATGCACACAGCAGTACCAGCATACAGAAAAAAATGTTAACACACTACCTGTTTTAAATTACACTGCTTCCCTCAACAATAGTGCATTTAAACTAACACATACTATATTCTAAGGTTACCTGTAAACATCAAATAAGCCATCGCTCAATTCCCCCCTCCTTCCCCTTAGCTACTTCTCTAGAGTAGAAGAACACAGAGCTGGATTCATTAAATTTCCAAAGAAATCTGACTGTAGTAACTAGCTCCACTTTCACGTGACAAGGGCAAGCATGGCTCTGGAGAAAGCACCTCTGAAAAAAATACTAAAATAACCCATTTGTTACACTGGAACGAGTAACTAAGTGAAAACTGTAGAAAATTCATCCCAAGAAATGCCAATTTCAACTGCACATATGACAACTTCCTTAGATTTTTCAGAGAAGTATTTATCAAAATACCGGTTACAGAATCATCAAGATGACATCAAGGGAGTATTTGCCATTTTTTCTTACACAGCCTTTATGTAGATAAATAACTTCATAAAAAAAATAAAGAAGGTGGTGTAAAAATTTTAGCAGTGGTTTCGCATTAAGTACTTTTGCTATGCTGAGAGTAAGTCACTTTGAATTATTCTACTTCTAAATAGTATCAGCAGGCATTTTTAAATACTGAACTGAATACATGCAGCTACTTTGTACAGAAGCTCGGAAACTAAAACCAGCGACAGCTCTTTGCAAAGACATCACGTGATACATACTTAGAGTCCCCGTCTCCACTAATGGAACCTATGTCAGGAACAGTGGCTATCAGAAAATATTTGTCATTTATAACAAAAATAATATTTAGATTTTTTGACTCAAGTTCTGAGGAAACTCTACCTCAAACAAATGAGGTACAACAGACTCAAGTATCTAGCCTTACCATGCCTTCTGTGGCTGATGTTCCATTTCCCCATATCCTCTAGTCCAACCAAAGGATGTAAACTTAAAGAAAATAAGGATACTACAACTTTGGAAGTTTTAATTAAGTAAGAACTCCCAATCTTGACAAAGATAAACAGAAATAGAAGAAACAGATTCTACAAAGATGGCTTTCAGAAAAAAATATAGAACTATTATAAGCAACAGCTCAAAATACACAACCCTAACTGGTTTTACTGTATTAACAGCAATTCACCAAGGTTTTAGCCCTCAAAAGGGACTCAACAAAATACATTTGTGTATCAGACTCCCAGAAGTAATTCTAACAGCACAAAACCTAGAAACATTATAGCATTAACTGCAAAAAGACAAACCAGTGAAGACTGTTTAAAATCAAATAGTCATTTACTATCAGAGAAAGAAAAGACATGCTCATTAAAGAACTTTATGCAGAAACATAAATTTTAAGAAAAATGAATTGCACAAAAATCAGTGAACCAAGACTTGCAAAAGTATCATAAACAGTGAAGCAGTATCAATAACATTTGTAGAAAAGCATATTCCAACTGTAACAATTAAATTTCAACATCTCACAAGCCACACATGAAAGTGCAAAACATAAGTAAACTGACAATCAGTGAAAAAAAGCTGGAGAAATAGGAACCTTTCAGCTTTATGAGTGTAACACAAGTGAACTGTACAATGCATATACTTGTAAGGACAGAACGGATGTAATTGAAATATACCCCCACTACAGTACAGCTGTGCATTTCTTACCTGGGTCTGGTGGGTTTGGTGGCTGCCAGTGTGGATAAGCATTTCCCCATCCCTGTGGAGCATATGGAGCTGGAGGACCACTATAAAAGATCAAGTCATACGCACACAGTGAAAGCCAGTTCCAGGGTCACCCTACACAGAAGGAAGTCAGCTGAAGCAATACTTACTGAGGTGCAGGACCAGGAGGGCCTGGATTGTAAGGAGCTGGATTATATGGTCCCATGGGAGCACCAGGACCTGGTGGTCCAGGAGGTCCATGTGGGCCAGGAACAACACCATGGGGACCATGGGGAACAGGCGGACCCAACGGATTCACTGGACCCTGTAACAAGGGTAGCAGAGAGATGAAAATACACCTCGAGATCCTCAATTTTTCAGTAATTTAAAAGCATTTATCTGAACAATCAAGGAACATCATCTAAAAGGTTTGATTGGTTTTAAATAAAGACAGTTCCCTGCAGAAAACAAGCTATTTAAAGTTTGATTAGGCTTAGGACTAGTTAAAGGCAGCTGTGGCAGTAACAGCAACTAAAAAACTGCATTTATTTCAATTCCTTCTTGTGGAAGTGAAGGATTTTACAAAAAACCCACAGATTTTTCCACAAGTTGCACTAAACCCCCCACACTCTAACAAGACTATCAGTTTCAAAATAAATCAATACATCTAAATCTGATTAAATAAACCTGCTTGTAAGATCAGACACAAAAAGCCACTAGTAAATTCGATTACACGCACACACACGCAAACGAAAGATCAGTGAAACAGAAGGTGTAACTTGGATTAGAACTTCACCTAAAACATACTGAGACTGAAAAACAAAATACACAATTTAGTATCACTGGTATCTTTGACCTTATCAATTTTTTCATACAAACAAAACTGGCATTTTCAAGAACACACCGTATGATGCTGAAGAGACCAACTGTTTCCATTTCACGATTCTGTTATATTACTTTAAATCCAGATTACCATTATTACCAATTTATTATCTCATTAAATTAATCCGGGAAGTGAAAGCAAAGAGAAGTCTCCACAAGGGAGACTTGCTTTCAGCTCTGCTTAGCTCTAACAGTAAACAAAAAAGCAGTTATACACTCACTCCAATCTTTTCTTCTATAAGCTGTCGTGCATAATCTATTTGCTGGGGTGTGCCACGGATAGTAAACATCTTCATGTTTGGATCCGCGTTAGGTGGAGGATTTCTCTGAAGTTCTATTCTAGCACCAGACTGTTGGCTTATACTTTTAATAGTTTCACCACCTACAACACAACATAGAGTTCTTATGACGTGCATCAAAGCAAAAAATATCAAATCAGAGAAAGTCAACTGCACAGAAGCTGAAAAGACATGGAAACACACCTATTCTTATGAGCCATTCAGGAACATTCTAACAATTTTTAAAAAACCTCTTCAATGTAGTATAGAGCTTTAATGGCAATAAACCAGTAAAATAAATTATTTTTTTAAATTAAAGACCACAAAAATGTTACTCAGAAACAGCAGCAAAGAATTCCTACAATCTTGTTCGTTTTTTTCATTCCTGTAAACATTTAATATCAGATATGAGTAACAACTGACACACATGGTTATCAGTAAATATAAACTTAAAACCCAACCTCCCTATAAAGGGGCAAAGAAGCCCAAATGACAAAAAAGTCCCACAGAGGCTGACAAGGTAATTAAGTCCACAGTTTCTTGCAGTGCACCAAAACCAGAAAGCTAAATTCCCTGAACTGGCTCCTCCTCTTACAGGATCCAGAGAAGTTACGTGAACCATTAGTATACACAAAGTCTTCAAAATAGGGGAAAATTGGTAACTACAAACTTTTAAAAATCAGAGAATCACAAAATGTTCTGCAGAATCACTAAGTATTTTGAGTTGGAAGGGACCGACAAGGATCATGTAGTCCAACTCTTAAGTGAAAGGCTTAGAGAGATTGAACATACAACCTTGGCATTATTAGCATCACGCTAATCACACATCTCCGTAGCACGGCATTTGTCCACAGAGAAAAGCTGAGTAGTTTTTGAAGTAACATACAGATGTACATAAGATATATAAGATTATATACAGATGTATATGAGATATATTGCCTTTTCCAATGATTAATCCAGTTTTGCCAGTAGGGACAATAAAATTGAACTCCTGTAATCCACCAGGAGGCCCCATGTTCCAGTTGCCTTGGCCTCTACCCCTTCCTCGACCACCAGGTCCCGGTCCACCAGGGTTACCAGCCTAAAAAGAAGCAGCAACAAATGAGCACGTTTTATAAAATTACTGCAAACAAATGGTGCAAACAGGTTATGCGACACCATTTGTTAAGAAACAACTGATTCACTACTCAGATGGTCTTGGTAGGTAAAGCAGTACCTTCTACAGAAGACCTAAATTACATTTTAAAGAATGCTCTGCACAATTCTGCTTATGAAAGATAAAAGAGAAAAGGATATAGAAGAAAGCAGAAAGTTTCACATGTACAAAGATGTAATTTTTGTTTGCCTTTGTAAATCCAGCAGTGTGGCTCATCTAACAATAAGCTTTTAAACACTGATTACAACCAAAGGTAAGAGCGTATTGGCTATTAACACAAAACAGAAGCAGCAGCTCTAAAACCAGCCACGTCAAGAAATGCCATGACTCTGAATCAGTACTGTCACTTGCAAAACTGCAACTGTAAAAGTAAACATTCATATTCCACATCAAACTGCGAAGTAGATTCAAATGGCATAATTAAATTATTTTCTTCAGTTACACACACTTTTTGAAAACTTTGGGTCTTTCCAAAAGGTGGGCAGGAGATTTTAAACACTGAACAAAATTACCCAACCTGAACACTGCGAAGGAGATCTGTAATAATTTCTGCAGCATGCTGACATCTGTCAGGAGGCCCTGTGATCTGGGCTATTCTATCTGGAGTTGTTCCATCATCTGGAATAAAAATGAACTATTCCAGTATATGCAATTCAGTAAATTTACACTTAATTCACAGAAACTTATGAATGCGTTACAAACCTGGCTTAAACTGGATCCTAACACCAGCATCATTCTGGATTTTTTTTATCATCTCTCCATTTCTTCCAATTACAATACCTACAGCAAATCGTGGTATTGGAACCTAAAAAAAAAAACAAACCCAAGATGTTGATGACACAGATATTTCTAAAAAATCCACACAATGAAAGGGTTAGAATTGTAGAGGGCAAGACTAGGGCAAGACCAATGCCATTTCAGGCTTTTTCAATTGAATTTTTTAGTATCAAGTCACAAGCCTAGCACATACTGGACTCAAGAATCAAAATGGAAGCGATTCTTATGCTTTAGAAGTTCTCACAGTGGTAGCAATTCTAGTGGATATTATGCTTCTCAGAACAAAAAAAAAAAAAGAAAAAAAAGACTTTATGGAGTATCTAAAATGCAGATGCTAGCAGATGAAACTTTAAGCCTCTCCCCGATGAACAGTTACTAGCTTGTGACTTGCATTAACAGCTGGACTTATATAACTTCTGTAAAGTCCAAAAGTCCAATTTCAATAATGCTGTAACATCATATTCTTGGTCATAAAATTTGATCGCTCATTTGATGAAGAATTCCAGCAAATTAATGCTGCACATCATTTAGTGTCATAAATTCAGCAATGATCAAGTAATACTTATATGCCACAACCACTTTCGAAATCTGGTTAAAAGCTTTCAGTGGTATTACCCAGCTTAACATTTTAAAGTTAACATCTCAAAATACAGTGAACAAGTTTTTCAACCATGCTTACGTCTATCCCTTCATTTCCTCCTATTCTTGACCCATATTCGTTGCGCACCTCTCTAAAGCCACCTTGATCACGAATTAACTCCAGCACCATTTCCTTGGCTTGCTAAAAGAACAATGAAAGTTTCTTTAGGCACTGCAACATCAGAATGGATTCGAAAATGCTCTGCATTGTGATGCACTCCCTACCTGAACTTTATAAGGGTCTCCAGTTATCCTAAGGGGCTTGTCTGCACCAGTGTTCTGTGGACCATCTTGAATCATGACCATTTTAACACCTGCCCGCTCCTATTTGACAAAAGGGAGGTCAATACCCACTCAAATCCAGATTCAGTACTATTGTATTTAAAAAAAAATACATATATACCTGCAATTGTTTAATTGTCTCTCCACCTTTCCCAATAACTAATCCTGCTTTACTTGCTGGAATCATAATTTCTTGGACTGCATTTCCAGGTCCATCACCATGATGAAATCCAGGTGTTGGTCTTCCCTTTTCAACTATCTGATCAAGTAATCTTTTTGCTGACCTGTGAAAAAAAATACACATTTATAAATACTTATTCCTGCAAGGATCACTTGCCAACACCTATTGTGCTTGGAAATTTTATTAATTTGAAAAGTTTATGCAAAAGAATTACGGTTATTATTACTAAGAAATATGAAGCAAACTCAATCAATCTGCAAAAGTAACTTAGGAAGCTAACTGCAAAATAATAAAACCACCCCAGTATCAGAATACAAAAGGTGCTCCTTTACCAAACACATTTAACGGAGTTACCTCCTCAAGGTCCCTCAATATAGTTACATTCATCAAAGTTGAACTCAGAACAAAAGCTGCTGCTTGATTCACCATGTGAAGTTAGAACATTTGTACTTCTAACCACCACCACCACAACAGTGGACAAAAGCAAGTATATATTCACCACATGTGTCGGGTCAGCTGCCATCAGAGTAAAATCATGACTGAAGTCCTGACATCACTTAAAAATACTTACTGAACAGACTCTGGTGTTCCAGTTAGCATACATGATCTTTCAGGCAGGCCTCCGCTATCTGTGGTCACGAAATAAAACCAACTTATCAGTAATGTTAAATCAGAAAAAGATTATGAAATTAATCATAATACACAACCTACTGGAACTTCATATTCAATGAAGCAGAATAATCAGTGTATCTCATTTTGCATTTCTTTAGCCCATCATAGTCATGAGTAGCACAAAAAAATTAACCTATACCTTAAATGAAGGTTCAGGCAATGAGAAGCAATGAGCAATCTTCCGGACTTCCCACCAACTGCCCCCCACATTCCCCCCACACAGACAATTTAAACTCCCCCACCAATAGTTACCGGGTGCAATCTGTATTTTACAGCCAGACTCTTGCTGTATGCGTGAGATCTGCTCTCCGCCTCTGCCAATTACTTGGAGAAAGAAAATACAGAAAGATCATTTGTATTAACGGCATCTGCTACCATCCCTCACTATACTACAAGACCACACCCACAGTACTTACTGAATCCAACCATCCCATCTGGAACTTTGTACTCCTCTGTCATCACAGACCTACAGGCAATGTTAAAAGACAATGACCATCCAGGGACCAAACCAGCATTACATTTATATACATCCTCCCACTTCACTAAAGCAAGCTACTGCCCCCACCATCACCCTGGCTTACTTGCCTCCCAGTAGCTTTAAAAGTCATTATGCAAACACAGTTCTACATAAGCTGACAATACACAGAAACGACACAAAAGGTTCAAGTGTCAGACAAGTAAGTTAGAAGCTTTCCTTCACCCTCTTTATTAACAGATGTGCAGTACAGAAAAGGCTACTGTAGCATTTTAAGTTTCATCCGTGTATCCATCAAAGGATGCTGAAAACTTTGGTATCTCAGAACTGTCCAAAGCATAAGAATAATAGTTGTATCTGGTTGTTTAGGTAAGAAATGAGTTGAGAAAACAATGAAATTATAACAAATGTAGTCGAGTAATACTTTGTATGAAGTCTGAATTATTTTATTTGTATTTAGGCCATCCAGCTTCGCTTTTTGTTTACAAGATGGCATCATGCCCTTTTTCTTCAGATCTGCTTCCAACTTCTAGCTATGCTACCTATGCTGAAGCAGTAAAAACCAGCCAATAGATTTTCATTTTATGAAGCTCGATCCACAGCCTAGGCTGTGGAGAAAGAAACAAAGAAAGAAAGAAACAGAAGTACATTTTAAGTGTCTGACTCGGGACTTGCTGAAGCTAAATTTCAACAGATCACACAAAGACAGAATAAATGCTTCATGTGTTGATACCACGTTTCCAGAAAAGTGGCTCGAAACTACTTTATTTCAATAAAAATCCTATGCAAGATGTAGTGTTAACTCTTACCTCTGCTGCTGATGCATCGGTGGTAGCTGACTTCCAAAAGCTATAAACAAACATTGTTAACATTAAATTCAAACTAGTGGTATAACTTACAACTAAGCTCCTCCTTTGATAACAAAACTCAATTGTATCAAACTTTTGTCCAAGTTCATTTTTAAGAAGATTTAAAATTTAAAAAGACTCTCAACTGTTGGTACCACCACTGTCAATTTAGAAAGCAGACTCCCACTGCTTCAACAAAGTAAGACATAAACCCCCAGCTATTTTTTGGATCTTACTTATTCAAGTGTCACCTACCAGAACACTTTCAAACTGTTGTTCTGACAATGTTACACTTGTTTAGGATTTTTTGGCAACAAAATAAAAATTACTTACAGTCATTCTGGGGAGCAACTTTCTTAGCATCTGGTTGATCTGCAAAATTAAGATTTTTAAAATTTTTTTTTGCCAAGAAATTCAAGAAGTGTTTAAACCCTTTAGTGTGAATTGTAAATTTCCAGTGTATTTTAGCCCCCCTTTTTTTTCCTTTCTTTTTTCTCCTCCAATTTCAGGGAGTTGATCATCTGAATAAAAGAAAGAATCTCACGAACACTCAGCACTTGGTTAGTATAGCTGAAAAGATGTTAGGTTTTTCCACGTATCTATTCAGTTTAATAAAAGGCAGCTTTCAGAACGCACTGTATGTAGATAGCTCACAGACACCCAGTCACTGAAACTCAACTAAGTCAAGGAACAAAGTTGAGCTTTGTTGGCTGCTCAAGCTAATGATGCTTCTATAGTAAAAAAGAAAAAAAAAAATCAAATCCATACAAAAATCAACAATAACTTTAAAAAATAATTCTGACAACGACCATAAATCTAGACCAAACATCTGAAAATACAACAGTATCACATGGCAATGCAGTCTCAATTTGAATGTTGATATGAAATCCCTATCCAAATATCAAGCATTTCACAGCATAAAACTTCAAAAAAAAAGCAGATTCAAAGCAACTACATCACTACCGTCCAAATCCTTTCTGTACAGTAGAGAAATAAAAGGCATCATGAACCTATATCTGAAAAGATAATACTTCAGATGCTTTCTTCCCACCCCAAAATAAAGGCTATATGAACCACCATAATTTATGTGCAGCAAAAACTCAGACACATATTCCAAGAAATATTTGTGTCAATCCAGAAAGATCCACTAGTTTATGTCATGTTTACATACTAAACACAGGTAATAAATAAAAATTCCTGCCTTTAAAAGGAGAGGGCATTCCCTCCCAGTGTGTTGTACTGCTCGGACTTGTCCAAGAGCCATCTACACATAAAATAAAAAGAATACATTACATATATCATCTGAAGCATCATTAGCTCATTTTTGTATATTAAAAACCTCACCTTTAATAGAAAAAAAACCTGTATTGTAGGACACAAGAACTCCTGATATAAAGCCTTAGTTACATTCTGTAGACTGAGCTTCAATCCTCTTAAAAGAAAAAAAAAGCATTTCTCTTTTGTGAGACCTATGAGAACATTTCAGCAAGCTCAGAGATTTCTTCCTGTAATTTAGCTAGGATTTGGTGTGTATATTAACCATATCAAACCCTGTTAAGTTCAAACTGGATGCTCCGTAAGAGACAGAAGACGACAAACGCACATTTCAGGAGAAAACTTTCAGTGTAAGGCAAATCCAAAAAGCTGCAACAAGTCACAAGATTTAAGTATGATCTTATCAGGGTTCACACACGCCGTAGGCTGAACTGTTAGACTACGCGAAAGTGTCTTCAAGGTAGAAAATTTACTTTCCAGTCTTTTTTTAAAGTCCTATGCTTTTACAATGAAATGCATTAATACTTTTATTTGAAAAGGTACAGTAATAAAGTTAATGAAACAATCAAGCTTCAGGAGGACTTCCTGCTCTAATTGTAATTTACAAGTTCTAACCAATCCCACGCAGCCACAAAAGACTTCAACGACACCGGCATAGACATTTTACAACCTATTTCTGTCCCTTCCCCCAGCATGCACTTTTCTATTTGCAGCATTTAAACCACACTTAAAATATTGGAAAACAGGCTTACATTCACTTCAGGTTAGAGCACAACGGTTTAAAACTTTCCTACTTAACTGAAAATGAAAAAGTATGTCATGACCTATAAGGGGAACAAAATGTTTTAATGCTGTGCTATGGAAAAAAAACCCGAATCCACAAACAAAAACACCACCTGCAATCTTTCTGGCACAGTGGCCATACTCCACAAAAATAAATGCAGCAGGAACGAGTGCGTACCTCCATCCTCAAGAGGTCTTTTCTGCCCTCCATAACCGTAGTCGTTTGAATTCATTGTTGTGCCAGCATCTCCTCCAATTTTCGCTGCAATCTAAACAAAAGGCAAATGTGAGCCAAGAAAAAAAAAATTAATTCGGCCCATGTTTATTCCATGTCTTCTAGAATATTTCAGGGATTCAAACAATGCGCATTAAAATGACCCCAAATAATTAAATAAAAGGCCAAAGTCAGTTTTACTCAGAAGTTTTCTTTAATCTTTAAAAGACTCGTGCTCATCCTTCAACAGTAGAGCCTCCTAAATTTTCCTCACCCATCGAAAAAAAACCAACGAGAACTTGGCCTTTAAACACCAAAACGTTTTTCCTAAACAGGGATTTTCTTTCTCTACGCGTTCTTCGCGAAACACTGTGGTATATCACAGTAGGGCCTCACCGGCCAAACAATTTCAAAACCAGACTACACCGCGTCTTCAAATACTGCCAAAACCGCGACCGCTTATTAACAAACAAGGCGAACGTTTCGCCCGAGAAACGATGAAAACATCGCCTGTGGTGCAGAAGCTACAAGTAAAACTGCAGGATAAAGAGCTTCCGCAAGGGCCGCCCTCGCTCCGCAGGCCAGGCGCTGCCCAACCGGTCCGAGCAGGCTGCGGGCGCCGCGGGCGCCACAACACGGCCCGCACCGCGGAGCCGCCGCCCTCCTGTCCCTCCGCCGGGCCGGGCCCGATAACGCGCCGCTACTCGCCCGCCGAGATTTCGCATCCCTGCCGTCGGGGCCGACCCCGCGGTGCCGCTCCTCTCACCGCTGAATGCCCTCAGACCGAGCCCGGCGCTGCTCGCGGGCGATGGCGGAGCGGGGCCACAAATACCTCGCGGCCCAGGGCGGGCAGGTGGCGCAAAGGGGGCGTGGGGATGGGACAAAGCTCCCCGCAGTACACACACACACACTGTCGTAGGGGCCCCCACTCTCCACAGCCGAGTGCGCAGCCCCTTCACTGTTCCCGCGGCTCCGACACCGCGGCCTCCAGGCCCCGGGACCCCATTGATTCGACGGAGCCACACACACACACCTGCCTAGCCCTCTGCAGCGCGTCTTTAAAGGCATCGTTCACTCCTCCAGCCCCGCCGCCACCTCCCCCGGGCGCGCCCGCGGCAGGAGGGGGCACCGTGGAATAGTCCGCCATGGCCGCCCCGGCGCCGCTCCGGCCGCTGCCGCTGCCTGCCAAGAAAGAGAGAAAATGGCGGCGGGCGCGCGCCTTTCACATTCCTGCGCGGCATCGTGCTCGGGGGGAGCGCGGCGAGACCTCGCGAGATCTCGGGCGGGATTTCATTGCGGGCGCCGAAGAACGGCGGAGAAGCCTCGCGGCGTTTCTCCAGGCCCCGCCCAGCTGGCCCCGCGGGGCCTCAGGGGCCGCCTCGCAGGGGCGGTGGTGAGAGCGCGATGTTTCCATGGGAGGCGCGAGCGCTTGGAGACCCCGCTGATAGGGCCGGGAGAGTCACGTGGGACGAAGGGAGGTGGGGGGAGCGCGCGGGGGGAGTTGACGCAGTTCTCGCGTCATTTGGTTTGGAGTCGCGGGTGCGCGCGTGGGAA